>CAUYQG010161021.1:0-39348 GCA_963574415.1 Tarsius wallacei | reverse complement strand
TGAGTGGATTGCCTGAGCCCGCGGGTTCGAGACCCGCCTGGGCAGGCGAAACCTCATCTCTACAATAAATCAAAAAATTAGCCGGGCGTGGTAGCGCACGCCTGTAGTTCCGGCTACTCGGAAGGCTGAGGCGGAAGGATCCCCGGAGCCCAGCAGGTCGAGGCTGCGGTGGCCGGGAGCGGCCACTGCACTCCAGTATGGGCGACGGAGTGAGATGCCAACTCAAAAAAAAAAAAAAAGAAAGTATCCTGGGGAGGGTAAGAATACCTTACCTTTAAAGGGAGCAAAAATAAGATTTAGTGCTGATTTCTTGTTAGAAAACATGCAAGCCAGTAGAAAGTTGAGCAAACATGTGAAGTGTTGAATGAAAGAGGAATAGGAAATAAAGAGAAAGAAAGGAAGGAAGGAAGGAAGGAAGGAAGGGAAGGAGGGAGGGAGGGAGGGAGGGAGAGAAGGAGGGAGGGAGGAAGTTATCATTCAGATTTGTATATCCAGCCAAACTTTCAAAATTGAAGGAGAAATACTTTTTAGATAAACACTGAAGGAATTATTTGCCAGCAGACCTGATCTCTAGAAATGTTAGTAGATATTTTGTAAGGCATGAACAAAAGAAAGAAAATATATCAGGGAAGAAATAAATTCAGAAAAAAGAAATTTTTTTTACTCTTATTTATTTTAATGACAACTGTTTTGAAAGTATTAAGTTGAAATATATTGTGTGATTATAGTACACAGATAAGAAAAATTATTAAAAGTAATTTCACAAGATACAGGAGAAAGGAATTGGAAACTCTTCAATTCAAAACATGTAAGCTACACATGAAGAGACTTAGTATTATTTAAGAATGTTATTTACAAAGGAACTATATAAAATATTGAAATAAAACAAGAGAATGCAAAAATGTAAGCCTTTGACAATGAATAGAAAAGTATCATGAACATAGTTGTTAATATAACTATATGATTTATCACTTTGTGAACAATCTAAATGTAGCAATTAAAAGATAGAGATTATACCTGAATGAACTCAAATCATTCTACAAAAAAGATACCTGCACACATATGTTTGTTGCAGCTCTATTCAAAATAGCAAAAACATGGGGCCAACCGTGCTGCCCACCAAAGTTGGACTGGATGAAGAAAAGGTGGTACATATACCTAATGGAATAATAAGAAGCCATAAAGAAGGACAAACATATGAACATCGCAGCAACTTGGATGGATTTAGAGTCGATCATACTCAGTGATCTATCACAGAAACAATGAACAGAGTACCTTATGTTCTCATTCATAAGCGGAACTTTGACCAATTATGATACTATAAGAAAGGGATTGGCAGTAGTGGGAAATTGTCAGGGGAGGGGTGGTGTGTTTGGCAGTTAGGGAAACTGCTAGAGGAGGAAAGGGCATACCTCATCAACAAGGGTACCTGCGTAATCAACGTTTGTATACCTAACCCTGAATTGTACCCCACATCTTTATAATAAGAGAAAGAGATTATGAGTAGATTTTAAAAAGTATTCAAGTAATACAAAGTTTCAGATAGGTTTAAATGAAGGAAATGAAGAAATCATACCATACTAAAATAATTTTTTTAAAAAGCAGACTTCAGAGCAAGAAAAATTATTAGCAGTGAAGACAGGTCTAACATAATGATAAAGGTGTTAATTCTCCAAGAAGACATAACAATCCTAAATGCGTCTACATCTAACTATAGGGTTAAAATACATTTACAAAATTTAGAGAAGTTGAAGAAATAGTGGGTTTGTCTCAAAAATACTCCTGTTAATAAGGATGAAGCTGACATAAACACCATTATGGATTTGCATTACCTATGTTATATTTGTGGAATCCACCACTAAATACGAGAAGAATACACATTTTAATCAAAATCACATGAAACATCCATCAAATTAGACTTCATTGTGGGCCATAAATTACATCTAAAATTTAAAATAATAGAGACCTTGCAGAGTATGTTCTTAAACCACAGCAGTATTAAATTACAAATCAATAAAAGAAGCACAGATGAAAAACTCACACACATCTGGAGATTAATCAACTCAAATCTAAGTAACATATGGGCCAAAAAAAAGAAGTAGAATAATTTTAAGGTATTTTGAACTAAATGTAAATAAAAATAAAATTAATTAAAGTTTGTGTGATGCAACAAAATCAATACTTAGAAGGCAATAGTTTGTATTAACTACATAATGATAACGTAAAACCCCACAAAACTAAATAATCTGAATTAGGACACTAGAAGAAAAATAGCAATTTAAAACTCAAACAAGAAGAAGTAAAGAGATGATAAGGATTAAAGTAGAAATCAATAAAATTAACAATAGAAAAACAATTTAAAAAATCATCACAACCAAAGGTGGCTTATTGAAATAATCAATAATAATGATCAACATGTACAGTAAAAATACAGTATTATAATCTATGGAGTCACCATTATAACTGTGGTCCAACATTGACTGAAACACCTTTATATGATCTGTGACTAAGTTCAAACAGCTAAAGGAAAACATAAGCAAAGAACTAAAATAAATCATAAAAATTACGCATAAATAAAACAAGTACTTCAAAAAAGCACTGTTTTGTGGGTATTATAAAAATGTTATAGAACTAGAAAAAAATCACTTAAAAAATAAACAAATTCTAGAACTGAAAATGTAATCAAAATTTTTAAACATCAAGAACAGATTTGAGCAAACAGATGATAAAATTAAAGAGCTAAAATATAAGACACTTGAAATTAATGTGTGGGCAAACATAAAAGCTAGTATTATTGTATTTTTAAATTGCAACTTTACCTATTATTTCTTAAATGATTTCAAAGAGAAGCATTAAAAATAGTTATGAGCACAAAATGTATAAAAATGTAATTGATAAGAGAAATTACATAAAGCAAATAAAGTTGTATAGGAGCAGAGTATTTCAAACCACATTGTGATAAATTTAAGCTGTTAAATGTAATACCTATCATACCCAAAATCTCTACAAAATATACATGCACAAAATGATAAGAGAAGAAAATTAAATAGTTCACTATAAAACAATAAGCTAAAAATAAAAAAAGGCAATAATAAAGGAAATTAAAGGAACCCCCCCAAAAAACAGAATTTATTTATAAAAAATTGTGTATTTATTCTTACGTGTTTAAACTAGCCGGGCTCTGTGGCTCAGCCTGTAATCCCATGCTTTGGGAAGCTGAGGTGAGTGGATTGCCTGAGCCCGCAGGTTCGAGACACACCTGGGCAACTTGGCGAGACCTCATCTCTACAATAAATCAAAAAATTAGCCAGGTGTGGTAGCGCACGCCTGTAGTTCCAGCTACTTGGAAGGCTGAGCCGGAAAGATCCTGGAGCCTAGTTCCAGGTACTTGGAAGGCTGAGCCGGAAAGATCCTGGAGCCCAGCAGGTCAAGGCTGCGGTGGCCGGGAGCGTGCCGCTGCACTCCAGTCTGGACGACAGAGTGAGACTCCAGCTCAAAAAAATAATAAAAAATAAACCAGTCACCTTCAAAATACACTCTGTTTTATGTAACACCCCAATGGACACACTTTTTTCCACTACTCAAAACAGTTTTTGAACTCATCAATGTTGATGTCTTTTAGTGCTTTTGCAAGATTTTGTTTCACCTCTTCCACAATGACAAAACATTTCCCTTTGAGAACTTTTTTCATCCAGAGAAACAAAAAAGTCACTTAGGGCGAGATGAGCTTAATAGAGATGGTGGGGCACCGGGGTCATGTCATTTTTGGTCAAAAACAGATGAACACTCATGGAGGATGGGCAGGTGCATTCTTAAATCACCCATTATGAAATGAGGGCAAACATGTTGAAGAATCTTAAAAAAAAAAAAAAAAATCATTGATGCCTAATGCAGCCTTTCACAAAGCTAGGTGGTACATGAATACCGATGAGTTCCTAGAAGACTTTCCTAGCAGAGGAAGCCTGTATCGGAAGAGGCCTGCCCTTGTAGTAAAGATAATTTTGGGTTAGGGGGTGTACTCTCTCATACATATGTGTGTGTGTGTGTGTATTTGTGTGTGTCCACAGAAAAATTTTAAGTTTTTTAAAATTAAAGCTATACAAAGCATCCCAATGGCATGAAACTACAAGTAAGTCAATCTATAATATTTTATTATTCAAAATATTTAAGTTTTCATTTTTGGTATATTTTTGACTTTGTCCTAATATCTCAAATTTAGATGGTGTTTCTGTTTTGACTTTCAAATAATAAATGCTTCAAAAATTAGAAAGCCACACATATCTCATTAATGTCTGACAAATGTCAAATTCATTTACATTCAGAGTTAATGATGTGCTTCTAGATGTTTCCTTGTAAGTGACTATTTTCTACCTAACCTTAGAGCACTTAGGCAGTTTTATTATTTTGTGAATTGTAAAAAATGCAAACTTATAGTTTCAGAAAACATGAGCTCTCTATATAATCTGTATATTATACACTGTACATACTCTCTATATATTATATACTATACTATATGTTTTGTATACTATTGTACACATATATTTTTCTGACAGTTGGAGAATATATTCATGATATGTTTTCATAATAAAAATCTGCCTTGTCTAAGAATTCCAGTTAATATCTTACTTCTTTAGCATGAAAGGAGCTAAGTGGAAAAAATGACACAGTCATAACTGAGTTATTTCCACACAATCCGCCTGTCTCTTATCTGTTCTATCTCAAGATGAATGAGTACTTCGTT
This sequence comes from Tarsius wallacei, assembly GCA_963574415.1. Lineage (NCBI taxonomy): Eukaryota > Metazoa > Chordata > Mammalia > Primates > Tarsiidae > Tarsius > Tarsius wallacei. The sequence continues at coordinate 34,607 of CAUYQG010161021.1, read as the reverse complement.
TTTACCATAATGACTCTATGGATGCAATCCACTTAGAGTAATAACCAGTCCATATTTGTAGCTATTTTATTAAGATAAAGGCTAAATAGCTGGAAAAAATACAACAGTTTAAATAAAAGTGAAGTTTACCTTATGCACATGTAAACTTAAAAGCTCAAAGACTTTTGCTCTGCAATTAAAAAAAATCCATTTTCTTTCCATCTTAGTCCTTCATCGATTCCGTGGATGTTGTCTTCATCAGCATGATTGGTTTCACCTTCACCACATCAGCATCTCAGTCTGCAGGAAAGGAAAAGGGAGGAAGACTCTGGTAAAAAAAAAAAAAAAAAAATCTCCTTTTACAAAATGTACTCTTTATTTCTGTTTATATTTTATTGGTGATAACTCAAGTACAGATCCATACATGGCAATATGTTGGAGGATGAGAAAAGTGGTTCACAGCTCTGCAGCCATGTGCCCACACAAAAGTGAAAAATAGATTTGGGCGGACAACTAGCATACTGTTAGAGTCCTTCTTAATGGCCACCAATTATCAGTGCACACTCTTTTTAAAAAGAATTTAAACTCATTCTCCCCTCAAGGTCTTATACTAGTGCTGCATCCATTTTAAAAAAGAATTTAAACTCATTCTCCCCTCAAGGTCTTATCCTAGTGCTGCATCCATATCAAAGCTCAGAATTTGTAGTGAGTGGACATCCTCCTCTATTAGGTCCAGTCATGGGTCCTAAAACCTGACAACATATAACTAATAGAAAAAGTATCTGCCCCTCATATCCACCCTCAAAGTACACAGGTATATTCAGGTATGACCCAATATTTAAGGGGGCAAAAGCAATATTACAAATGTATACTGACTTGCTAGATATTTACACTAGGGTTTGAATGTTTGCGGTCAACTGAAATTCATAGATTTAAACCTAATCCCCAAAGTGATGATATTCAGAGGTAGGGTTTTTGGGAGGTGACCAGAAAATAAGGACAGAGCCCTCTTGAATATGATTAGTGTCCTTCAAAGCAACTGCAAAGAGCTGGCTAGCCACTTCCATCATGTGAGGACAAAGTGAGATGGTGCAAGTATGAGAAAGCAGGCCCTCACTAAACACCTTCATTGAAGTCCCTGCCTCCAGAACTGTGAGATATAAATTTCCCATGTTTATGAGCTAGTTTATTTTATTTTGTTATAAGAGCCCAACTGACATGACAAAGTAAATATTTTAAAGTTATTAGTCAAATGGACATTAAATAAAATACTACTTATCCACTTTGACAAATTCAGAATTCTTAGATTTTGTTTGTTTGTTTGTTTTTTCATCACAGATTATGACAAAACTGGGAGAGATGCCCAGCTCCTTATCCTTAGCTATGTCCCTTTTTACTATTCACTTTCCTTTCTTATGGTCAATTGTGTTACATTCCAGTTTGCAAGTCTAAACTACATTTACACCTTCCTGGAACTGCTGTCCCTTAGCCAGTTCTTGGGTTTAAACTAAGTCCAACAGTGGAACCAGCAACACTCAGGAAGATGACTTGGGTAGAAGGTCTGTGACAAACCTGGAAACCAATTAGGGGGTATTTGAGCAGGAAACTCAGGACAAACAGCTATCGAGAGCATGGCCTAGAAGTGGAAGATGGACTCCAATGAGACAGCACTGTCTCCTGGCCTGTGCAACTCTCACCTTGAGGATCAGGATAAGACTGAGGACTGAGATAAGGAAAAAATTGTTTAACAAAAATAGGTTCCAAAGCAGTAGCTCCTCTTGCCTGGGTCTAAAGTTCCTTATGGGAAAAACTGTGATCGTGGAACAGGAGCAAAATTACGATAGTTAGAAATAATTCATTCAGAAAATAGAATGAGAAATAGGTCAATCAGCCCATAATAATGGTGATATATTTCTATGAAGAAATGATAAAGGGTGACTTTGTTTAAAGTTGAATCAATTAATTGATTAGACTCAGATTCTAGTCTGTGAAAAAAACCATCTGGTCCTCTGACTTTCTTGCCACACAGCTTGGCTTCCTGGGAGGCACATCATTGTCTTCCTTAACTTCTGTGGCCACATGTGAGGAAGGAATCTATGTCCTCCTTGTAGATTTCACAGTTTCACAAGCTACTTTATGACGGTGCAGTTCTGGGAGTTTGAGGATTGTTTTGGCGATAAGCAATCAAATATTTTAAGTCAATCTTGTGATTTCTTGGTAATTATTTTCTCAAAAATGTATTAGACTATGGTCTATTTGATTCCCTTCAGTGCCAGTATGGAAGAAACAAATCATAGTGTTCTCTTATGGGCACAATTCTTAAGCCAGTCTTATAATTTTCTTCCACTTGCCTGTTTCTTCTTAACTTATTTTAAAGGGGATAACTTGAAGGTTTCCAATACAATACAGGGAAATGAAAGACAGCACTCTTTATCTAATATTTGCTACAAATGTAAATCCTTTTGAGGGCTGATAAATCAGTTATTGATAATGACCATTCTGACTGAGGTTAGGCGGTATCTCAGTGTAGTTTTAATTTGCATCACCTTGGATGACTAACTAGCGAGGCTGAACATTTTTTCATGTATTGGCTGGCTGCTCGTATGTCTTCGTTTGAAAAGTATCTATTCATAAAAAGAAAGTAGTTTAATGAGAAAAAAATACACGCCAAAATTTAGCTTAGTAGTGTTAAAGGAGTAAACTTTGATTTCTAAGAACAATAAACCATAATGAATTATTTCTCCTAAAGCATTGGATTTAGTACAAAGGTAGGCTGGAGAAATTCAAAATTAGTTAAAACATAGTTTTTATTACCTTCTAGTTAATAAAACACAATGGGAATCTAATATGATCTTTTAATGCTTTGGACATTTTTTTTCGTTTTTTTATTTTGTTTTGTTTTGTTTTTTGAGTTGGAGTCTCACTCTGTTGCCCAGACTGGAGTGCAGTGGCATGCTCCCAGCCACCGCAACCTCACCCTGCTGGGCTCTGGCGATCCTTCCGCCTCAGCCTTCCAAGTAGCCGAAACTACAGGTGTGTGCTACCACGCCCAGCTAATTTTTGATTCATTGTAGAGATGAGGTCCTCACCAAGTTGCCCAGGCGGGTCTTGAACCCCGTAGGCTCAGGCAATCCACTCGCCTTGGCCTCCCAAAGTGCTGGGATTAAGGCTGAGCCACCGAGCCCGGCCACTTTGGACATTTAACGAATTTATTTCTACTTTTCCATTGTGGTAAATGAGCTAGTAAGCAAGTAAATAAATTATGCCAGAAAATAATGAATAATAACATGTGTGTTGTTATTTTTTTTTTCTTCTTAAGAAGTGACTTTGAGTTTGACCCCAGACAGAGCCAGGTTATCTATACCTGGCTAAGTGTTGAAGAGATGCCTCAACAGCCAAGCAGAGCCTTTTGACGAGACTGAGAGACTTACTAATTTTAGGAATTTAAGGTAATATCTATCTCTCTAATCTCTAATTTTCAATCATTAGCTGACCACTGCACTAACCAAGCAGTAATTTCAGTTGCCACACACAACAAAACATGCAGATTTCACAGAATTAACTCAGAAATGTCACTTAAAGAACAAACAGCAACAATGAACTGCAACAAGAAACTCTGAGGAGGGAGGAAGCTGATTTCCAGACTTCTCACATTATATTATGTAAAATGTCAAGTTTTTATCAAAAAACTTAAAACATGAAAAACACAAGATTGCTCTAGCAAGGACTTCCAGCACTATGTTGAACAGAAGAGGTGAGAGTGGTCAGCCTTGTCTTGTTCCCATTTTCAGGGGGAATGCTTCCAACTTCTGTCCATTGCGCAAAATGTTGGCTGTGAGTTTATCATAGATGGCACTTTCTGTTTTGAGGAATGTTGCTTCTATGCCTAGGTGTTCAAGGGTTTTTATCAAGAAGAGATGATGGATTTTGTTGAAAGTTTTTTCTACATCTAATGATATAATCATGTGGTTCTTGTTTTTGCATCTTTTAATGTATTGACTTATTATGTGTATAGTCTTGGGATGCTGAATCAGCCTATATGCCAGCAATGAAGCCTACGTGGTCATGGTGGATGATTCTTGAGATGTGTTGTTGGATCCAATTTGCTAGAATCTTGAGAATTTTTGCATCTATGTTCATTAAGGAGATTGCCCTGTAATTTTCTTTCCCTGTTGGGTCTTTGTCAGGTTTGGGCATGGGTGTGATGTTAGCTTCATAAGATGATTTGGGAAGAGTTTCATCTTTCACAATTTCCTTGAATACTTTCAATAAGATTGGTATCAGCTCCTCCTTGTATGTTTTGTAGAATTCAGTTGGAAATCATCTAGCCCAGGGCTTTTTTTCTTCTTTCTTTCTTTTTTTTTTTTAGGTCAATTTCTTATGATTAAGTTGATTTCCTGGATTGTTATTGGTCTGTTTAGGATTTCAATTTCTTCTTGTTTCAGCCTTGGAGGACTGTGTGATGTCAGAAAGTCCTCTATTTCCTTAAGGTTTTCAAATTTATTTCCATACAGATGTGCATAGTAATCTCTGATAATCTTTTGAATTTCTTCACACTGTTTTGCAATAGCAAAAATATGAACCAACTCTACTGTCCATTGAAAGTGAACTGGATAAAAAAAATGTAGCCGGGCTCGGTGGCTCAGCCTGTAATCCTAGCACTTTGGGAGGCTGAGGTGAGTGGATTGCCTGAGTCCGCAGGTTCGAGACCCGCTTGGGCAACTTGGCGAGACCTCATCTCTACAATAAACTCAAAAAAATTAGCCAGGCGTGGTAGCGCACACCTGGAGTTCCAGCTACTTAGACGGCTGAGGCGGAAGGATCGCTGGAGCCCAGCAGGTCGAGGCTGCGGTGGCCGGGAGCATGCCACTGCATTCCAGTCTGGGTGACAGAGTGAGACTCCAACTCAAAAAAAAAATGTGGTACATATACGTGATGGAATATCACACAGCTATAAAGAAGGACAAAGTCATGGATTTCTCAGCAAATTGGATGGAGTTGGAGACCATCATACTTAGTGATCTATTGCAGAAACAAAGAACTGAATACCACATATTCTCACTCATAAGTGGGACCTGAACATTAATCACAATAGCATAACGAGGGAATGGCAGTCATGGGACACTGCCAGGGGAGGGGCATGGCATGTGGCAGCATAAAGGGTACCTGGTCCTAAACCTGGGGAAGTGAAGACTGGTTGGAGGCCTAAACTTCACCTGCACATAGATTACTTATGTACGTAATCCTGACTTGTACCTCACATCTCTATAATAAAATAAAGTAAAAACAAAGACCAAAAAAAAAAACCAAACCAAAACAAAACAAAACAAAAAAAAACACAAGAAAGTATGGCCCATACACAAGAGGGAAAAAGGCAATCAATAAAAATTGTCTCTGAGAGAGCCAAGACATGGAACTTACTAGGCAAAGACTTTAAATCAGCTATTTAAAACATGTTCAAAGAACTAAATAAAAGCAAGTCTAAAGAACTAAACAAAGCACGATAATAATGTCTCACCAAACAGAAAATAATAATGAGAAACATATTTAAAAAGAACTAAATAGAAATTCCAGAGTTGAAAAATACAATAACTGAAATTAAAAATCCATTAGAGGAGTCTACCAGCAGATTTGAGCAGGAAAAAGAAACAATCAGTGAATTTGAACATAGGCAATTAAGATTTTCCAGTCTGAGGAACAAAAATAAAAGAGGATAAAGAAAAATAGAGTCTCAGAGACCCGTGGGACAACATCAAGCATATTATCATATGGGAGTTCCAGAAAAGAGAGGAAAATGAGAAGAAGCACAAAGAATTTCTGAAGAAATAAAAGCTGAAAGCTTCCCACATTTGAGAAAAAACAGTAATTTACATTTCCAAGAAGCTTGATAAACTTAAAAAGATTCGCATCTAGACACATGATGGCCAAAATGTCAAAAGATATAGATACAGAGAATCTTGAAAGCAGCTAAAAAGAAAAAAAAAACTCGATATTAAAGGAATCCACAATAATATTAAGGCCTGATTTCTCATCAGAAACCATGGATGTTAGGAGACAGTGGGATGACATAGTCAAAATTATAAACGTGATCAAATAATTCTCTCAAGAAAAACTCCCCTTCAAAAATGAAGGATAAATTAAGACATACCCAAGTAAACAAAAACTGACAGAGTTTTATGGTAGCAAACCTTCCCTATAAGATCCTCTAGAGGAATATCTTCATGCTGAAATGAGAGAATAGTAAGTGTAATCTAGATGAAGAAATAAAGAGGAACGGGAAGGGTAACTACACAGGTAAATATAAAAAATATTCTAAATATATTGTTGCTTGTAACTCTTTACTTCTTATATTTGATTTAAAAGACAACTGCATAAAGCAACAATTATACATCTGTGTTGATGGACACATAATGTATAAATATGTAATTCATATAACAAGAGCAGCACAAAGGAATGAGAAAGGAATGGAGTTATAAAGGAGCAAATATTTTTGTATACTATTAAATTAAGCTGGTTTCAATCTGAACTAAATTGTTATAAGATGTTAATTGTAACACCCAGATAAACCACTAAGACAATAATTAAAATATATATATAACCAAGAAAATGACATAAAGGGCATCCAGATTAAAAGGAAAAAGTAAAACTACTTTTATTTGCAGATGACATGATCTTGTATATAAGAAATTCACTAAAAAATAGTTAATACTAAACAAGTTCAACACAGTTGCAGGATATAAGATCAATTAAAAAAATCAACTGTACAATCATGCATTGCTTGACAAGGGGGATACATTCTGAGAAATGCATTATTAGGTGATTTGATCCTTGTGCAAATATAATTTAGGTGGTATAGTCTACTACACACCTAGGTTATATGATATAGGCTATTGCTGCTAGGCTACAAACCTGTACAGTATGTGAGTGTACTGAAAAGAGTAGGGTTTTATGAAAAAGACTAACTACAGAGGCTCATTTAAATAGGAACCTGAGAGTCAGCTCCTCTGAGTCTGTGAAACTTAAGCTGAAAACTGAAGGAAGAGTAGGAGTTGAACAAAGGTTTGGAGATGAAGTTGGAAGTGAACATCCAGGCAGAGATTCTGGGAATGGGAGAGAGCTTGGCAACACTGCAGGAACAGAGAAGGCCTATGTGGCTGCAGAGTAATGAGCAACGGGTAGAGTGGGTCAAGATTAAGAATGGACAGGTGGGAAGGAGTCATATCATATAGAGTACTGCAGATCATGGGAAGGAGTCTGCATTCTATTCTAAGTATGATGGGAAGTCATTGTAAAGGGTTTTAACTGGGGAAAGAAAAAAGTGACACTAACCAGTGTGTGGTTTAAATATCTCCACACTATATACAATCAACTCCTAAATTAAGAAATAGACATTATTTCTAGTAGAGTCAGTGTGAGCTGCAGCCAGGAAAGGTATTAATAGTGGTGATGGTGGTTTGTGGATCGGTCGTGGTCTTCAGCTGAGCCTTGAAGAAAGTGTATGAGACAAAGCCACTTTGTGCAAGAATGGTGCCAGTGTAGTTAAACAGAAGAAGATCCATAGAAGATGAAACAGGGCTTAGAGACCATTTGGGTACAGGATAAGAATATGCAGCAGTCATTGAAATCTCCAAAAGTTGGAGCCATTGGAGCCAGTGGAGTACTGGTAAACTGGCTCCCCGCCCCCCCCGGGAAAAGAGCCCTGATTTGCCAGTTTCCTTAGTGTAACTACTCCTGTCTTCGTTGAATTCAAGCTACCAACAGGTAGCTTGATATCGCTGAACATGTAGTTGAAAAGAGATGAGGACAATCGGCTCCTGCAGGCTGGTATAAGCCAACTTCAACAAACTACTAATGTATTGCTCAAAGTTGGAAATAACTCATATGTTTATCAAGAGGTGCATGAATAAACAAATTGTAGTATATACAGTGCAACTCAACACCATTCAGCAATGAAAGGGAATAAATTACCAATACATGCTCCAACATGGATGAATCTCAAAGGCATTATGCTGAGTGAAAGAATCCAGACACAAAAGTGTACATATTGCATCAATCCATTTATGTGAAATTCTAGAAATTCAAACTAAAACTAAGTGGCAGAAAGAAGATCAATGCAGTGGAGTTGAAGTGAAAGTGAATCTGATGGTGATAACTCAGGTGAATATACGAGGAGGGCCCAAAAGAAGGAATTTACTTACCAAAAACTGTGTATTTAGTCTTACATGTTTAAACTTCAGTCACCTTAAAATTACTTCCTGTTTGATGCAATATGTCTATCAAGATATTTTTTCCACTGCTCAGAACAATTTTTGAACTTGTCAGTTTTGATGTCTTTTAGGACTTCTGCTGTTTTTTGTTTCACCTCTTCCACATTGGCAAAATATTTCCCTTTGAGGACTTTTTTCATCTGGGAAAACAAACAAACAAAAAAATCACTCAGAGTGAGATTGAGTGAATAGGGAGGGTGGGGAACGACGGTCATGTCACTTTTGATCAAAAGTTGCTGAACACTCAGTACAGTGTAAGCTGGTGCATTCAAAAATCATCCATTATGAAATGGGCAAATGTGTTGAAACAATCTAAAAAAAAATGTTCACTGCAGCTGAATGCATCCTCTCACAACAACGCTAGCTGGTACACTGATGCTGATGGGTTCCTAGAACACTTACCTAGTGGGAGAAGCCTGTACTACAAGGGGCCCACCCTTCAAAAAGTAATTCTGTTTTTTTGGGGAGGTCCCCTCACATTTATCAAAACTCACCAGATTGTATTCTTTAAAAACGGATGAGGGGCAACCTCCTCGGGTCCCCTCCCATTCTGGGAGCTTTCCTGTCCTCTCAATAAATCCTGCTTTCAAAAAATAAAAAAAGGGTGAGGTTTATTGCATATAAATTATACCTCAATAATGTTCATCTTTTAAAAAGTTTTTATTTTCTAGCTTTTGTGCACTAATAAACTCTTTCTCTAGTTTATGTGCAATAGGCTGACTTTTTAACATCGGAAGAAAGTGTTATTTGCAAAAACAGAAATTTACACATGTACTCTTAATTTTAGAGCATTCATAAAAACATTAAGCAAGAGTAGTTTTAGCACGCTGAGAAAGCCCATTGTTAATTCCTCTCTATCTAAAAAAGTATCCTTTAATTTCTACTCTTTCTGTACTGTTTCTAAATTGGTTTCCTACTTGTCTCTCTTCTCCTACTACCCATTCTCCACACCCAGGACTGGTTTTCATGTGGTACATCCAGAGTAGACATAATGTTCATCATGTACCACCTGAGAATGTTACCTCTCACGCAGTAATAATACCCATTTAAAATGAAATCTCAAAGAGTTGGGTACCTTAGCAGCAAACTAGCCCACAGAAAGCTAGTCAAATAATTAACATAGAAAACACTTACACAGCACTTATTATGTGTCAGCCACAGTTCTCTGAACTTTATATTATATTAATCCATTGGATCCTCACAACTCTCTGAAGTAGATACACCATCATTATCTCCATTTTATTAATGAGGATGCTGAGGCACACAATGATTAACTATCTTGTCCAAGGTCACCCAGCAAGTAACTGTGAGTATTGGGATTCAAATACCTTTGCTCACAAAGAACTTTGTTCTTCAAGTTATAGAACTTTTATAATACATACAAAAGTAAATCAGTTCTGTGACAAAGACAAAATGGAAGAAAATGTTGTTCTTTCATTAGAACCATAAAAAACAAGAATTTGAATAGTATGTACAATACAACCCCAAATTTGTTACTGCATATCACACATATGAATGGATAGATACATAAAAATCTGCTTAAAAGACTTCAAAGATTAAAAAAATGTTAGCAAAGATTATCTCTGGTTGACAGAACTATACATGATCTTTTTTCCTCTTTGTGCATTTTTGTATTTTCCAGATGCCATACAATAAATATGTATTACATTTCTAATGTGAAAAAGTCAATGTCTTTCCAACTATGCATGAATTTTAAATATTTTAAATATTCCTTGACATTCTATAGTATTGAAGAATCTTTGCAATAAGTCAAAAGTTCTTTTTTTTTTTCCCACAAACAATACCTCACAGTAAAGAGCCAGGAACATTCAAGTTATCCCTGGTATGATACCTGTTTAACAGAATAATTGTATATAGTATTGTATACTACTCATAATGATTTGGCTTTGTGAGTTTTAACAAGGGTGGCGTTTAAGCAAATGCTGCAAACAACATTATGACAATCAACTTGTTTTGCCATACGCTTTGGAAAAGAGATGGATTAATTGAAAATTTATATGCAATAGCATGGGAATAATTATATGTACTAAGCCAAATTTACTTATGATAATAGACTTAATTGGAAAATTCTTTAATGTACAATTGTAATAAGGGCATTAAAGAAATTGGAAAATTTGAAGAACATCTAATCATTTCTGAATTATAATTGTAAATGAGTGCAGATGACCTAATCTGCTTACGTAAATGATAATTATTAATTTAGCAATTGTACAAATGAGCTCAAAACATGAACTACAATAATTACAATACAAACCAATAACTTCCTTGTCTGCCATTTGCACAAATGATTAAATTATATGAGGAATGTTTTCTCTATACTTTAAAAGCTAATGTAAATTTAAGAACCCAGGGAAATTATTAGTGTAATTAAAACTAATAGGTATTCACAAATATGGAAAACAAACAGCTGGATTTGTGAAGCTTGAAGAAAGAACATTTCATTTCTACTTTAAATCTTAATATCATGCATCTTTCATTGTAACTGTAATGAATAATGAATCACTGAAAAAATAAATTCGCTTCCTGTAGTAAGTTACTATCTATGACACTGGTTTTTAAAGGCGTTGTACACTGAAGGTTTTCCTCAAGAACCATATCTTCTGATTTTCATCTCACTACAAGTAATTTTACACTTTGAAAATAATGCTATACATTGTCAGTTAACCAAGGGCACTAAGTGGAAATCTAAGGTAATTTTCAAAGCGTCTTTAAACGTCAAGTGCGTTTTACTGTATTGTGGTTCACTTTGAGAGAGTTTGTGCAGGAAAAAATTGGGAAGGGGGCAGAAAATATCAGAAAATTGCAGCCTTTTAGAGCTAATGTGAGTGTGTGTGTGGCATAAAAATCTCCGTTAATAAAGTAGCAAAGCCCAGGAAGTTCCAGAAATGAAGATGGCAATGGAGGTACTTGGCTCTGGGTAGAAGGAGTCAGTTCCCTCTGCGGGTCCAGAAACCCACAGCGGCGCTCCAGCGTCCCTTTGCGAGCCTTGTCCGAGTTTCCCTCTGCAAACTCGGACCCTGACCATGGCGCGACCCGCCTGGCCCCGGTTGGACGCACACTCCCGTGGAGGGCTCGGGACTTCAGGTGACTTAGGCGCAGGAGAGTCCAAAGCTCCTGTCCCTTCTAGGGCGTGTGTCCTTCTAACCTAGGCGGGGTGAGGTATAGGGGAGCTCCCTGACAGGCCAAACCGGCCTTAACCCGCAACACCCGACCCCACAGACCTTGCAGCCAAATAAGGGTTGCAGGCTGGTCCTGCAGAGATGGAGAGACGCCAGCTGCGGTGCGGCCTTGAGGATTGGTCTTGGTGCGGCTGGTCCAAAGGCAGCCTCTGGGCCGCTTCCCCGGGAGCCCCTGCCGGCTCTGGCTGCCCGCACCTTCCGTGGCCAGGGCAGCCTCTCACACCCCCTCTTCCTGTTCCACCAACCCGGAGGTTCACTAGTCTTCATTCAGGGCTTCAGAATGAGGGTTTTGGAGATTTAACAGAAGCTTCTCAGATCCCAGATGGGCCACCTGACCTCTGCATCTCCGTTTACTTGTCAAATTAGGACAATAATGGAGTCTACTTCGAGCTTGCTTTAAGATTCAGTGAAGTAATATGTATGTTTGACCCAGAGATGTTAGTTATTAGCATGATAAGAATTATATGTATATGACTCTAGTTACAGCAGAAATAGACAACTGTTTGGTTAATAGCCTGATAGAACCTGAAAATAACCGACACTATTTTTTTAAACTGTGAGATGTATTTTACCCTTAGAAAAAGTACATAAAGCATATGTAAAGTTCACAGCAGGGCTTCTCAAACTTTAATATGCACAGGAATCACCTGAGGATCTGTTGAAATGCAAGCCTGGGGTCAAGCCTGACATTTTGCATTTCTAACAAGCTTCCAGGTGATGCCAGTGCTTCTGGTGGCAAGAGTTTAAACAGTTCATGTAAATCAAACACCCATGTAGTCACATCCACACCATGAAACAGTATGGTGTCATATCAGAGAATCCATTGCCATCCAAGGTCCTGAATATTTACCCCATGTTTTATTCTAAGAGTTTATGGTTTACCCCTGATCTTTTGAGTTAATCATTATTATTTTTAGATATTTTTGTATATGATGTGAGGTAGGGGCAAATTTCTTTCTTTTACTTGTGGAAATCCAATTGTCTCAGAACTATTTGTTGAAGAGACTGCTCTTTTCCCATGATATGAATTGGCATCCTTATGGAAAATCAATTGGCCATGGATGTAAGAGTTCATTTCTAGACACTCAATTGTCCTATATGGGTTTATATGTCTATCTTTAAGAAAGCTTCACACTTTTTAAAAATTTCCTTAGCTTTGAAGTAAGATTTGAAATCCAGAAGTATGAGACCACTAACTTTGTTCTTTTTTTCATGATTGGTTTGGGTATTTGGGATCCCTTGCAATTCCATATGAATTTAAGAGTCGGATTTTTTTATTTCTAAAAAAAAAGCTGTCAGAATTTTTTGACAAGGATTGTGTTGAATCTATAAGCCACTTTGAGTTGTGTCGACCTCTTAACAATATTGTTTTCTTATTCTTGAGCATTGGATGTCTTTCCATTTGTATACTTTCTTTTTTCATTTCTTTCAGCAATGTTTTGCAGTTTTCAGGGGATATGTATTTTACATCCTTGGTTAAATTTTTTTGTAGGTATTTTATTCATCTCCATAACTTTCTGAATGAAATTTGCTTTCTTAATTTCCTTTTCAGATTATTCATTCCAGGTATATAGAAACACAACTGATTTGTGTATTGATTCTGTAACTTACAACTTTGCTGAATTTATTAGCTCAAGTGGCTTTCTTATAAATTCTTTGGGAATTTCTCTATATAGGATCTTGTCACCTGCAAATAGAGGTAACTTTACTTCTTTCCTTCCAGGTTGGATGTCTTTCATTATTTATTTTTCTTATCTAGTTTATCTGGCTAGAACGTTCAGCACAATGTTGAATAGCACTGGTGAAAATGAGTATCCTTGTCATATTCCTGATCTTAGGGAAAAAGTGCTCAGTCCTTCACTATTGAATATGTGGTTAGCTGTGAGAGATACATATATATATGCCTTTAATCATGTTGAGAAAGTTTCCTTCTATGCATTGTTTTCTGAGTGTTTTTATCATGAAAGAATGTGGAATTTGTTTAGATGCCTTTTCTACAAAACTTGAAATAATCCTGTGGGTTTTTTTTCTTTCATTCTATTAGTGTGATGTGTTACACTGAACCACACTTGCATTCCTGGAATAAATCCCACTTGGTCAAGTTTTATTTTTAACATGCTATTGGATTAGTTTCGCTAGTATTTTGTTGAGGATTTTTGCATCTCTAGTCATATAATTTTATTTTGCTAGGACTTTTGTTTTGTTTTTTACAAACCCTTGTGTCGAGGGCTAACTTTTAATAGATCGCAGAGAGGTTGCTGCTGTGCTACTTACGAAACCCCAACCCAGAAGCAGGTCATCTACAAATGGTTTAGCACCAGGTTCCCCACGAACATGAAGTTTGTGATGGGCAAGGGTGTTGCTGCCTTTCTGGCCACATGTTAGGATGTTTTTATTTGACTTTGGTATCAAGGTAAAGCTGGCCTCATAAAGTAAGTTAGTAAGTGTTCCCTCCTCTTCTATTTTTTTGAAAGAAAGGATTGGTATTAATTATTTTTTAAATGTCTGATAGAATTTAGTAGTGAAGCCACCTGGTCCTGGGCTTTTCATTTTTGGAAGGTTTTCGAATACTAATTCAATCTCTTTCCTTGCTGTGGTTTAGTGAGATTTTCTATTTCTTCTCCATTAAGTTTATACAATTTGTTTCTAGAAATTTGTCCATTTCATTTAACTAAAATGTTGGAATACAAATGTTTATATTATTCTCTTACAATCCTTTTCACTTCTGTAATGTTGGCAGTAATGTTTCCACTTTCATTTCTGATTTTAGTTATTTGTGTATTCTACCTTTTTGTCTTTGTCAGTGTATCTAAAGTTTTGTCAATTGTGTTGATCTTTCCTTAGAACCAACTTTTGGTTTCCTTAATTCTCTTTATTGTTTTCTCTTTCCTGTTTTATTTATCTCTAGTCTCATCTTCATTATTCTCTTCCTTCTGCCGGTTTTAGATTTAGTTTACTTTTTTTCCAATTGTTCAATGTATAAAGTGTAGGTCATTGATTTGAGATCTTTTTAAAAATGTAGATGTTTGTTGCCATAAATTTCCCTCTATACACTACTTTCAGTGCATCCTATCAGTCTTAGTATATTTGTCTGTATTTTTACTTGTCTCTATTTTCTCATTTCTTTTTTTCACCATTTTTTAAAAGAGTGTGTTAATTTCCACGTATTTGTGAATGTTCTAATTTTTCTTCTGTTACAATTTATAGCCTCCTTCCATTGTGGTTGGAAAAGATATTTGTAATTATTTCAGTATTTTAAAATTTGTTGAGACTTGCTATGTTTACCATTTTGTCTTTTTTCTCTTCTTTAGTTTCTCTCATGTTCCCATTTTTCCCTCCATCCATTGCCATGACATCCCCCTCTGATACATTTGGGAGAGAATCATCATAATGGTTAACAGTGCATGCTCTTAACCAGTCTTGGATTCTAGTCATGCATTATCACTTTATTTATTTATTTATTTTTTTAGTTGGAATCTCACTCTGTCACCTGGGCTGGAGTGCAGTGGCACGATCATGGCTACCTTAGCCTCAACCTGCTGGGCTCAGGCCTTCCAAGTAGATGGAACTACAGGCATGCACCACCACACCCGGCTATTTTTTTATTTATTGTAGGGATGAGGTCTCACCAAGTTGCCCAGGCTGGTCTTGAACACCTGGACTCAGGTAATCCTCTTGCCTTGGCCTCCCAAATTGCTGGGATTACAGGCTTGAGCCACCACGCCCAGCCCCACTATCACTTTCTGTGTGACGTCTGACTAGCTACTTAATAGAACCTAGCCTAGAGTAAACACATAATAGATGCTCGCTATTGTTATACAGCTTAACTTTAGACTCAGACAGAGCAACATTCAAATTTTAGCTTTGTTTCCAACATTTTAGTTAACTTTTTTTAAACTTTTTATTCTAAAGTAATTATAGATTCACAGGAAGTTGGAAAAAACAAGGAGTTCCTCTGTCCCTTCATCACTTTCTCCCAATGGTTATATTTTTCAAAAACTTGTACACAAAAGTTCATAGTAGCTTTATTCATAATAGCCCCAAACTGGAGATAATGAAGACCTTCAATGGTTATATGGTTAAAGAAACTGTGGTTCATGCATAGCATGGAATTACACAAAAATAAAAGGGAATGAACTATTGACTCAGGTAACAACTTGGATGTATCTTTAGGGAATTATGCTAAGTGAAAAAAGCCAATCTCCAAAGGACATATACTGTAAAATTCAATTCATATAACATTCTTGAAATAATAAAATTATAGATAGGGAACAGATTGAATTTCCTTAATGGTTAATGATGTCGAACATCTTCCCATGCACTTATTTGCCATCTGCTTATCTTCTTTTACTTTATTTTTTGAATTGGAATCTCACTCTGTTACCCAGGCTGGAGTGCAGTGGCACGCTCACAGCCACCACAACCTCCATCTTCCAAGTAGCTGGAACTACAGGTGTGTGCTACCATTCCCGGCTTATTTTCTGATTTACTGTAGAGACGAGGTCTCACCAAGTTGCCTAGGCTGGTCTCGAACCTCTGAGAGCAGGCAATCCTCTGGCCTCGGCCTCCCAAAGTGCTGGGATTACAGGTTGAGCCACCGTGCCCGGCCATGGCTTATCTTCTTTAGTGAGGTATCTTTTCAGATCTTTTGCCCATTTAAAAAATTCAGTTATTTGTTTTTGCATTGTTAGATTTTAAAAGTCCTTTATGTATTCTAGATACTAGCTTTTTTTGCCAATGTGAAACTTGCAAACATTTTCTCCCACTGTGTAGTTTGTCTTTTTATCTTCTTAATAGAATATTTAATATAGCAATTTTTTAATTTTTACAAGGCCAAAAATATCAAATTTTCCTGTTATAAATCATACTTTTGGTGTTAAGTCAAAAAGCTCTTCACCTTGCCCTAGTTCCTAATGATTTTTTCTATTTAAAAAAAAATTATTGTTTATGTTTCACATTTAAGTCTATAATCCTCTTCAAGTTGATTTTCAGATATAGTGTGTGGTATGAGTCAAGATTCCTTCTTTTACACATGATACCAAATTGTTTCAGCACTATTTGTTGAAAAGGCTATCTTCTTGGCCAGGCTCTGTGGCTCAGTCTATAATCCTAGCATTTTGGAAGGCCGAGGTGAGTGGATTGCCTGAGCCGGCAGGTTAGAGACCACCACGGGCAACTTGGCGAGACCTCACCTCTACAATAAATAAATAAATAAATAAATAAATAAATAAATAAATAGCCAGGCATGGTAGTGCATGCCTGCAGGCCCGGCTCCTTGGAAGACCGAGGCAGAAGGGTCGCCTGAGCCCAGCAGGACACTGGGGTGGCCGTGAGCGTACCACAACGCTCCAGCCTGGGTGATGGAGTGAGACTACAACTCAAAAAAAAAAAAAGAAAAGAAAAGTCTATCTTCTCTTCATTGAATTCTTTTTGTAATTTTGTCAAAAATAAGTTGGGCATATTTGTGTGAGTTCATTTCTGGTTTATCTATTCTGCTGCATTAATCTATGTGTTTATCTTTCTATGAATATCAGCCTTGATTACTGTAGCTATATAGCAATCCTAAATATTAAATGGAGTGATTCCTTCCACTTCATTATTTTTCAAAATTGCCTTTCTATTCTAGTTTCTATACCTTTCTATATAAATTGTATATATTATTTTATATATCTACAAAAACTCTTGATGGGATTTTGATAAGAATTGCATTCCACCTGTTGATGAATTTGGGAAAAATTGATATTTTTACTCAGTTATATCTTCCAATCCATGAAAATAATATGCCTTTACATTTATTTAGATCTTTGTTTTCTTTCATTAGCATTGTGTAGCTTTACTCATACAAGTCCTGTATATGTTTTGTTAGATCTACTTGTAAGTATTTTATATTTTAGTGATTGTACATTGTGTTTAGTCTTTTACTTTCCACAAACGCCCATGTGTTCACTGCTTATATACAGAAATTCACTTGATTTTTCTATGTTGATCTTATATCCTACAATCTTGCTGAACTCACTTCTTAAAGTATTAGTTTTAGGAGTTTTGTGTAGGTTCCTTGGGAGTCTTCTACATAGACAATCGTGTCATCTGCATATAAAGACAGTTTTATTTCTTCCTTTTTGATTTGCATGCTTTTTTGTCTTACCTCACTGCACTAAGACTTCCAGAACTATGTAGAATAAACTTGGTGAGAGCAGACGTCTTTGCCTTTTTCCTGATCTTAGGGGAAAACATTCAATCTTTCACCATTAAATGTGATGTTAGCTGTATTCTTTTGTAGATTTTTTTTATCAAGTTGAGGAATTCTCCCTCCATTCCAACTTTGCTGTGAGTTTTGATCATGAACAGGTGTTGAATTAACAAATAGTCTTATGCTTACTTACTATGTGCTATGCACAGTTTACAATTGGCTCATTAATTAACTCATTTAATCCTCACAATAATCCTAAGATGTAGGTGTTATCAATATCATCATCTCCATTTTAAAGAGAGGAAATTGAGGCAAGGAAGGGTAAAAAAATTGAACAAGTTAAAACAGCTAGTAAGTAGCAAAGCCAGGATTCAAAGATAAAGTCTTATTTCAGAATCCATGTGTTCAATCAAACCATATGCTAACTTTGAATAACTTGCATTATGTTTTAGGCACTGCATTTCTTCATTTGTGAGATGGAGGTGATGAATTCTAACTCATTGGGAAGATTAAAATAATGCATGTGCCTAGAACATGGCAGAAGCGTTCGATGAATGTCAACCATGATAGATACTAAAAGCCTTGCTATCAAATCTGAGGACTAGAGAGGTCGGTAGAGCCTGTGGTATATAATTTGGCCTACAGACATTTGGCTAAGTCACCTGTATAATGGTCACCTTATTCTAATTTAAGACTGTAGAGCATAAATGGTTAGAGACAGAGCGAGATTAGAGAGCCCCTCACTACCACAGTGAGGCTGTATATAATATTTATACCCAACATAGAATATTCAGGACTGGAAGGCACTTCAAATCCCAGTTATATACATAGAAAAGATGTATAACATACTTAATGAGAAGTTTCATATGATAGGCATTTATTAAACTCTATTATCATAGGCATTTATCAAACTCTATTTTGTGCAGGACAGAATTTATAAGAAAACATATTCAAGTTTTTCCTTTTCCAGTCTTCACCAAGCAGTTCTTATTTTGATAGGGATTGGAAGAGGTGTTAATAAGCTGGGTTTGTCTGTAGTTACAACTTTTTTCCAATTTATTTTCTGGTATGAATCAATTGTTACTTTTTAAACTCAGGGAAGTTTAAGGTGACTGAGAAAAATACTTTCAATGTTTTCAGCAAATCCTAAGTGTGTGCTGAATGTTGCTGAAGGGGATTAACAGGCCCGTTGAGTGAGGGGAGTATTTCAGTCAAAATACACAACTGGGCACTCGAAGTACAGCAGGAAAAAAAGAGAAAAGCTTAATGTGAATAGAAATCTTTTTTTTTTTCCCTAAGGTGGTAGCCACTCAGATGGCAGCTCATTCACCTGGGTTCCTATGATGCTGTTTCTATCACAGTTGGGAGCAGCTTTTTGTACCTTTTGATTACTGTCCTTTTTTATTTTTTTTCAGCCATGCAGCTTTTCTTCTGTTTTATGCTACCACCACCTGCTGTCCTATTCCTTCTAAACAGAAACTCTTTTACCCTTTTCCAGAAAAAATTAATTAGATTGCAAGCCCATGATAGGAGCATATTTCAAGGAATTAAGTAATAACACTACTTTGGAAGCTTTAATTTTAAAATCACAGACTTTTAAAAATAGAAATATCGTATTTTTAAATGCCTGTAAACAACATACCTTTCTTTCCAGGCATTTGATAATAAAGCACTGAATACATGATTTTCACCATGGCAAGAGGAAACAATTATATACACAAACATGTTACTTACTTGTATTTTACAAACACACTGCACTTGTTATGTTCCAGACATTATTTTAAATACTCTATCAGTGTGAAGTCTTTGCAATTCTCATAATGACCCTATGAGGTAGATTTTATTATTATTCCCATTTTAGAGAGGAGAAAACCAAGGCACAAAGAGGTCAAGTAACATGCTCAAGCTCACTGTGGTAAATTATAACATCGTTTAAAATACTAGCTGCTCCTTCCTGTGGAAGAACTGTACTTCCCTACCCTATTGACATCAGCCTTGGCAGTGTGACTTGTGGTGCCCCTCCCTATGGGAAGAGTTCTCTTCCCCTCCCTATTAATATCCAGCTTAGGCATGTAATTTGCTTTGTCCTATGACATGTGGACAGAAGTTAAATGTGCTGAACAAAAGCCCAAAGAGTTGACTCAGGGGTCATCACATTCTTTTCTCCTTCATCCACATGACTAACAATATTCAAACGTGGAACTCTTCCTTCATATTAGGTCCTAGAATAAAGATAGGTGAAGCTGAACTGAAGTTGATCCAAATAGTACATACAACATGATTAAGAATTAAATCCTTATAGTTACCAACCACCAAAATGCTTGGATTATTTGTTCCTGAGTTTGTCATCTTTGGCAGTGTAACAACCACCAGATCTCAGTAGCTCACAGTAATAAACGTCTATTTTGTTGCTTTCAAGTTGGCAGGTCAATGAGCCAGCTCTGTTCCATGTGTCTCACTTTATGGCCCAGGATGAAAGGCCAACAGCTATCAGTGGTGTGTTATTTTCTTTATTTTTTGAAATTTTTAATTAATTTCCTGTTTATTTTGTTATAGAGATGTGGAGTACAGTGAAGATTAACTACGTAAGTAAGCTGCATTCAGGTGAAGTTTAGGCTTCTAACTGGCCCTCACTCCCCTGGTAGTAGACCAGGCATCCTTTGTGTTGTCACGTGCCCCCCCATCCTCCTCCCTCCCTCCCAGCTGTGCCCCGCCACTGCTGCTCCCTCCCTTGTACTAATGTGGCTAGTGTTCACGGCCCACTTATGGGTGAGAGCATGTGGTATTCAGTTCTTTGTTTCTGTGATATATCAATTAAAATGATGGTCTCTAATTCCATCCAATTTGCTGCGAAGTCCATGTGTTCTTTTCATGCGATGGTAGAATTGCAAGAGGAACGCCCTACTTCCCAAGTATATTCTAAGCATCTAAGGATATCACATCCTCTAATATCCCATTGGGTAAAGCAAGTCACATAGCCAAGTCCAAAGTTAAGAGGTGGGAAAATATAGTCTGCTCACCTTAGTGCAATGAAAATGGCATGGATATATAATACAATTATTGGTGTAATAAAGAATTGGGATCAATTATTAAATCTATCATAATTACTAATGTATAACGTAGCAAAGGTGACTGATAGTGTCAACAGCTGAAATCAAATCCAGGTCGTCTGACTTTATATGTTCTTATACAAAAATATTTTAGATTTAATTTCCATAACGTACAATTCACCCTTTTAAAGTGTACAATTCAGTGATTTTTAGTATATTCACTGGGTTGTACAGCTATGACTCTATTTAAATTCAGAACATTTTATTCTTTGCCCAAAAAATCCCATCATATCTATTAGTAGCCACTTCCTATTGTCTCCTACTTTCAGCCCCTTGCAACTACAAATCTGTTTTTTATTTCTATGGGTTTTTCTTTTCCTGGATAATTTATATAAATAAAATTATACAATACGTGGCCTTTTGTGCCCAGTTTTTTTCATTTAACATAATGTTTTCAAGGTTCACCCATGTTGTAACATGGATCAGAACTACTTTCATTTTTATGGGCAAATAATATTTCATTGTAATGTATCCATTCATTAATTAGATGGACCTTTGGGTTGTTTATACTTCTGTTTCAATTCTCTTTGGTATATACCTAGAAATGAAATTGCTGGGTCATATTGTAGGTTATCTGATATGTTGTCATGCAATTATTCATAATATTTTCTTATCATTCTTTTTTATTTTGTAAGGTCAGTAGTAATGTGTCCTCTTTCATTCCTGATTTTAGGACATCAATTTTTCTCTTTTGTTCTTAATCTATATAGCTAAAGTTTTGTCCATTTTTAGTTTCGCTCATTCTCTGTTGTTTTTCTATTCTTTATTTCATCAATTTCCACTCTTTTGTTTATTATTGCTTTCTTCATGCTTGCTTTGGGTTCAGTTTGCTTTTTTTTCTAGTTCATTAAAGTAGAATTAGGTTATTGATTTTAGTTTTTTAAATGATTAGGTAATATATAAATTTGAGATTATTTTTGTAAATATATGTGCCATGGTTATAAGTTTCTTTCTTAGCACTATCAGCACTATATTCTATATATTTTGGCATGTTGTGTTTTATTTTCATTCAGCTAAAAGTATTTTCCCATTTCCTTTGTAGTTTCTTATTTGATTCATTGGTTATTTAGAAGCATATTATTTAATTCACATATTCCCTCTATTTGTTTTTAATTTTATTCCATTGTGATCAGAGCACATACTTCTTATAATTTAAATCCCTTTAAATGTACAATTTTATAGCCTAAGGCATGGTCTAGCCTGCAGAATCTTCTATATGGATCTGAGATGGATGTGTGTTCTATCATGTGTTGCACAGAGCCTTCTATAGATACATACTAGTTCTAGTTTGTGTATAGTGTTGTTCAAGTCTTCTATTTCCTTGTTGATCTCTTGTCTAGTTGTTCTATCAATTACTGAATGTCAGTATTGAAGTTTCCAAATATTATTGTTGAATTAAATTTTTTGTTTGAACTCGTTTCTCCTATCTGATTTAAGAAAACTATAAGAAGCGTTAATTATTAATATATTTTGATGGGTGCGCAATGTCTAACGTTGTAATTTGTATGACAGAAACATCACAAAGGAGGAGAAAGAGAAAGAGAAAAGGAGATATGTAAGAACAATATTTTTACGTACTATTGAAATTCAGTTGGTGTAAATCTGAAATAGGCTGTTATGGCAAGATTTTTTTTTTTTGAGTGGGAGTCTCACTCTGTTGCCCAGTCTGGAGTGCGGTGGCATGCTCACGGCCATCGCAGCGTCAAACTGCTAGGCTCAGGTGATTCTTCTGCCTCAGCCTTCCAAGTAGCTGGAACCACAGGCTCACATCACCATGCCTGGCTAATTTCTTTATTTACTGTGAAGACAAGGTCTCACCAAGCTGCCCAGACTGGTCTCGAACCCCTGGACTCAGGCAATCCTCTCGCCTCTGCCTCCCAAAGTGTCAGGATTACAGGCATGAGCCACCATGTGGTAAGATGTTAATTGCAATTTGTAGAGTAACCACTAAGAAAACAACTCAAAAAATATCATAAAGGAAATGGCACAGGTATTAAAATAGCATACAAGAAAATATTTATTTAATACAAAAGAATGCACTAATGGAAGGATAAAGTAACAAAGGAGACACAAAACATATAGTAAACAAATAGCAAAGTGGCAGATGTATATCCTACCTTATTACTAATTTCCCTGAATATAAATTGATTAAACACTCCAACTGAAAGGCAGAGATTGGCAGAATTATTAAAAAATACATGACACAACTATCTGCTATTTATAAGAGACAGGCTTTAGATTTAAACACACAAATAAGTTGGAAATAAAAGAATGTGAAACAATATATCATGAAAACAGTAACCAAAAAGAAGCTGCAAATCCCACTGCTATATATGCATATATATATTTGAAAGGAAGGAAACCAGTATATCAAAGAGACATCTGCACATCCATGTTTATTGCAGCACTATTCACGACAGCCAATAATTGAATCAACTCAAGTGTTTATCAACAGACACATGGATAAATAAAATGGAGTATTGATACAAAATGGAATACCATTCAGCCATAAAAAAGAGTGAAATCTTGTCATTTGTAGCACCATGAATGAACCTGGAGGGCATCATTTTAAGTAAAATAAGCCAGGCACAGAAAGGCAAGTATTGCATGTTCTCATTTACATGTGGGAGCTAAAAAAGTTGGTCTAATGGAGCTAGAGAATAGATTGGTGGTTGTATAGTAGGGACTCAATATATATTTGATGAATGAGTGTCCTTTGCACAGCCATTACATAAAAAATAATAAAAATTATAGAAAAGCAAATTAAAGTCCTAAATAAATAGAGCAACATATTGTATTTATGGATAAAAAGATAAGAATACAGAAAATAATTATTTTTCCCAAATCCTCTATGATTTAAATGAATTCCAAATATGGGTTTTTCATAGAACTCAACAAATTAATCTAAAATCCCTATGAAAGTATAATGACCCAAGAATATTAAAAATAATTCTGAAACGGAGTGTGGAAGAGGAAGTTGGAGAAGAATAGAACTTCAAGGAGAAATAAGCATATCTACAACTATGGTGAGCAATTTTAATAACCCTCTTTCAGCAGCTGATAAAACAAGAAAATAGAAAATCAGCAAGGATACAGTAGATGGAACAACATTATCAACTACTTTGACCTATCTGATATTTATATACTATATTCTACCCAACAACAGACCACATATAAGATTGTGGTCCTATAAGATTATAATACCATATTTTACTACACCTTTATCTATGTTTAGATACATAACAACTGCCTATAGTATTAAGTTCAGCAACATGCTGTATAGGTTTGTAGCCTAGGAGCAATAGGCTATGCCTTACAGCCTAGGTGTGTAGTAGACTATACAATCTAGGTTTGGGTAAGTACACTCAATTGTGTTTGCACAATGACAAAATCACCTAATGATGCATTTCTTAAAACATACTTCCACCTTTAGGCCATGCTTGCCTGTATAAGCTTCTAGATCTTGCTGGATTTGGGGTTATTGATGTTTCTTTCATGCGCTGCCCCCATGTACACAATAAATGTTTTTTTTCCTGCTTATCTGTCCTATGTCAGTTTAGCTTGTAGCCTAGCCGAAGAACCTAGGAGGGAGGGGAAAAACTATTTTCCCTCCCCTATAATAGGCTAATTAGGAAAAGAAAAGATACAAATTACCAAAGTCAGGAATGAGAGAGGGGACACTATTACAAGTGGTGTGCTGGAAGCCAAGTGGAAGAAGTAAATTAAGGCAGGAAAAAACTGATCAAGTGTATCAAATGCCACTGATAGGTCAAGAAATATAATGATTTAAAAATCTTACTGTTAAACTCACTTGTAACCTTGATAAGAGTGGTTTGGATGAAATGGAGGGGTGCAAAATCCTGAGTGAATCAGGTGCAAAACAGAATAAAAGAAGAAATTGATTCTGTGAGTATAGACAGCTCTTTTGAAGAATTTAGCTGTAAAAGTAAGCAGATAATTGGGGCAGTATCTAAAAGAAGAAGTAGGATCAGGAAAGAGTATATTTTTTAAGATGGAAGAAATAACAAAATGATTGTTTCCATTAGCGAGAGAAAATTTGATGATGCAGAAGGAAGAGGAGAGAATTGATAAGGCTGTATCTTTAAGTATGCTAGGAGAATAAGATCTATTGTGCATGAAGAGACATTGTATTTAGCCAGAAGCACAGATGGTGCATCCACAATAATTGGAGAAAAGGCCAAATATAGTGGTACAGAACCAGCAGATAGGTGTGTATATGTGGTATTAGGAACTTGTGAATGATCTCTGCTGATTGCTTCTATTTTCTCAGGGAAATAAAAAACAAAATCATTTTGTAAGAGCAAGGAGGGGAGAGGAGTTATTGGAGGTTTGAGAAGAGGGGGAAGATGTCTAAAGTTCCCTTCAGTTCTGGCACTCTGTAATCTTCAACCACAGGATAAAATACAGAGAAGTGTTTACTCTTTTCCTCCTTGGAGAGAAAAGCAAGTTCTTTCTACAGAGGAACCTTGGTAAAACACTGCATGGGACTGTATGTGATATTTAAAAAATAGAAATAATGTAAATATCCACTCACTGGGGGAAATACTAAATAATGACCCATCCACATTATGGAATAATAAGCTGCAGACTATTAGAATAAAGTATATCCAAGGCATGTAAGGAGGTGGAGTAGGTACCCTCTTTACTTCTTATTCCTATTCTTCCCCTTCCCTCCCTTAAAAATTCCCCTCGTTTTGAAGCTCAGGGAATTAGACTAAATCCTTCCCCACCCCTCTTGCTGCTGTTGTTCACAGATTCCCCAAGTTTTGCTGACATAAAGTGAGCATCATTCTATAGTTAAATGCAAACACCACGGGGCAGATATGAGATCAGGTTGTTTCCTTTGCAATCAAATATACTCCAGAGCAGTGAAAAGAGACATGCAGAAGTAAGAAATCATATTCGGTGGTAGTTGTTGCCAATAAGCAAAAGTCACTCTTCTTAAACCATATTTCTGAGAGTTTTAAAGAGCAATGTCCCCATAAAACAGAATGAAGGCAGGGACACAGGAAAACAAGCAATGAAGACCATACGATTTTTTTTTTCACACAGGAAGTTCTCTATTATGAGATTTCAAAAAATATTTTAGGTATTATTGGGTCAATTTACTTAAAGCCATAAAACATTATTTGGTTTCTTAAAAAAGCATTAATCATGTGAAGCTAATGTTGCTTTTAGTGCTTTATTTTAAAATGTTTCTAATATTCCTAGGACAATTATAGTTGTTACTTCTGTCCTTCCTTCCATTTAAAAGCTTTAAAACAATAAATAATGTTAAAGGTCAAGCACTGTTTGAAGTAATTTAAATATATGAATAAAGATGTGATGATGTGAACAGTGAAGAAGAAGGAAGAGGAGAAAAGAGAAAAGAGAAGTAGAAGTAGAGAAAGAGAAAGACAAAGAGGACAAAAAGTCTATGATAGGAATTGGCTCTGCTTTAGAGAAATAACTCAACTGCACAGTCAGAGGCAGTAATATTGCAAAACAGACTTCTGGAGTAGATTTGCTTGCTTTCTTTTATAAGCTTATAGTTTCTGTTTACACTGTCAAAGCTTTTTGAAGAATATGATACTACTTCTAGCTTGTAAATTCCTTGAGGGCACAGGCCGTGTCTTACAGATCTTTGTATCTCACATAGCATCTAGACAATTACTAGCCATGGTGGAGGTGCCCAATAAATATCTGTAGATGGAATGACTGTAAAAGTTGAAGGACATTAAATATCTTTAAAAGAATAAAAAATATAATTTAACGAAATTTAAAATGCATTTTCCCAGATATTATTTTAGGTTAATTATGAATGTATATATTTCAAAGTAAATTTAATCTATATTTTTGCCAAGTTATTTTCTTTATTTATACACTGACTTTTTCATTATTTTAATATGCATTCAAAATCTTACGGCTAATCAAAACTTTTATTTTTTTTACTTTTTAAAACTTTTGTTTTTATTCATATGTGTTTTCCTTGTGTGCTTTTATTTTGAAAAATTTAAAACTATAAACAATTTAAAAGAATATAGATTTCATGAAGATTAATTGATTGCTTATACTTGGTCACATTTATTTTATAGAATTTTTAAATGTAAGAAAACAAAATTCTTTTGAAGCCATTTCAGCAATATAAAAAATGCTGAAGCTTTTTGTAAGAAGCAAAAGAGTTATTTTGTCAACTCCAATAAAGTCAAACCTCAAACATTTCTAAGACTTTAAGGCCTTGATAAAAAAGGCTGCCAGATCTATTTAGTTTACAATTTTAAATCAACTCGAGAAAAGTGTAATTAAAACAGTTCTCTTTTAACATTCACATGCAGCATGGACATATTTTTAAATTAAAACAAGGATCTTTTTGTTATAATTCCATGAATAAATGAGATGAATAGGTATATAACATAGATATTAGTCTTTTTTATTTTCAATTGTTAAGATAAATATTGATTTATCACAGTACCAGGCACAAAAGCATCCATTATTCTTTTTATTTTACCTATGTTATAATAGAGAATTAAATTTGTAAATCTAGAATTGAGTATGACATTTCTGCTCTGCATGTCAAGGTTGAATTCTAGGCTAGGTAATAAACATTTGAAACCACAGCAAACATACCCTAGAAATTAGCCAAACATTTGAGCTAGTTTCCTGCAAAGCAGTTCTCTTTGCTCACAATGCATTCCCAGTTTTTCATTCAGTTACGCAGAATTCAAATTTAGAAATTTGCCAAAAAGTTGTCTCAGTTGGATTTTGGTGCCCCAATTTTTCATGTGCAAATTAAAATAACTTATCATTATGTATCACATATCAGTTTTAAGAAATAACAATATTTATTTAGCTCATCCACAGTTCACTAAGTGTATTCACTAACATTGCCTCATTTGTACTACACAATATTCCCATGAAGTTGATAGTAGTGGAGTAGTGGGGTCTCCATTTTATAAACAAGGAAACTAGATCACAGAGTTTAAGTGACTTTCTCTGGTACATACTGCCATGAGGTAGAGAAAGATCTAGATCTTCTAATTCTAAGGTCAGTGTGTTATCCATACTAAATCATGGCTAGTTACTGAATTATAAAGGGCTGTACAGCAGAGCATAAATCGGATAACCTTTTAGAATTTCTTAAATGATAAAATTAGCCTCGTGTTCTGAGAAAGCTGCAGAGTTGGCAAGGAAGCATTCCTAATAAGCTAAGAATGTAGGAGAATCTGGAACAAATCAAAGACATAGACTTTTTCAGACAGGTATATTCAGAAAGGTGGACATTCTTCATATATGCTAAATGCTGCCTTGGGGGAAAAGAAGCATATTTGTTCTTGCTTCCAGGCTGAAACTAAAACTAGTAGGTGAAAAATGATAGTAATAATGATCAATTTAAACAGACTTAATATGATGTGTATTTAATGGACACTTTATATGTGTTTTTTCATTTAACAGTGGAAAAGATTATACCTATTTTACAGATGAGGAAACTGAAGCTTTGAGAAAATCAGTA
Source organism: Tarsius wallacei (assembly GCA_963574415.1). Taxonomy (NCBI): domain Eukaryota; kingdom Metazoa; phylum Chordata; class Mammalia; order Primates; family Tarsiidae; genus Tarsius; species Tarsius wallacei. Next base: position 6,351 of record CAUYQG010161021.1, on the reverse strand, counting down.
AATTGCCTAAGGTCATATAGGTAATCAGTGGTGGTGCAGGGAGCTAAATATACTAAATATATGTCTGACTCCAGGGGCTGTGACCTCCATCCTGTGTTTTATTTTCTTTATGCCATACTACCAATACATAGGAAATGGATTTACCTGAAGGAGATCCCAGAATGCTTTGGGGTGAACTTCAGACTGTCTCAAAGTTGTTAACTACTGAGGTTTGTCATGCAAACTAGCTCTGAGCTAGGTGTTTGCTCAAATTGAACACTGGAACTGAGTGGGGAGAACCTGGATATTCTGAACATTCCCAACAAAAGCATGGGCATTTGTCCTGGGAGGGAACAAATTTAAGTGACTGAATAGTTGCTAGAGGTAAGAAAGGCAAGAGAACATCCAGAGTTCGGCTGAGTAAAGAGCAAGAAAGAAGCGAGGTTCACCACTTATCCTGTTGCTGAAACTTAAATCTATCCGTTATCTTGGATTTGTTCTTCTTTTTCTCACCTGACCTCCCTCATCTGGTTTACCAGGAGGCCTCATCAACTACAGACCCACAGTGTTCCCATATGGCTTGTCCCCCCCACCTGCCTCCCCAGCCTCTTCTTATCCCATGCGTTGCCGCACTCTCTCCACACCACAGGCAACGTAGTATAGTGGTAAGAGCCTAGATTCTGGTAACTGTGTGACTCTGGGCAACTTACATAAGGTTTCTGTACCTCAATTTCCACCATCTGTAAAGTAAAATAATAATAGTATCTAGCTCAAAGGTACTAACTCAATTAAATGAGTTTGTATAAGAATGGCTCTTTAAATAGAGTTTTAAGTATAGTGAGCATTGTTATTATTATAATGCCCTGTTCAGTCTTGCCCCAGGACATTTGCACCTGCTGCTTTTTCTATCTAGAGTGTCCTTACCCCAGGTCTTCATTAGACAAGTACCTTTTCATCCCTAAGACCCAGCACAAACCGGGCACAGTGGGTCACACCTGTAATCTCAGCACTTTGGGAGGCAGAGGCGAGATGATTGCCTGAGTCCAGGGGTTCAGGACCAGTCTGGGCAACTTGATGAGACTTCGTCTCTACAACAGATTAAAAAAATTAGCCAGGCGTGATGGTGCGAGCCTGTGGTTCCAGCTACTTGGCAGACTGAGGTGAAAGGATCGTGTGCGCCCAGCAGGTTGAGGCTGCAGTGGCCGTGAACATGAGACGCCGACTCAGAAAAAAAAAAAAAAAGACCTCAGCACAAATATCATCTTCACAGAAAGCCACTTACGATCTCTCCCACCCTAGTCCATTCAACTCTATTACAATACCTGGTTCCATTACCTTTGTGGTACTTATCACAATTTGGTAAATGAATAAATAAATGTACCTGTCTTCTCAGGGACTACATTAGAATGTAGTTAGAAGGAGAATTGGAGCCCTGTAAGGCTCTTTGCAACCTTTACTGGGATTAAAAAGATCAGAAATCTCTGTTTTGGGAATCTATTTTTATGCTGCTTGTTTATTCTATAATTATTTTCTTCTTATTTCCCTTCAGTGATTAGTAAAGTTCCCTTGGAAAAGGTCAGGTCTCCCAGCTGTGATAAGTGCAAACACAGAAAGGGGTTTTTGTATCTAAATGAGTCTTAGTTGGAGGGGCTGGAAGGGGGAGCATAAGAGTGGCACTGGAAATCCAAGAGAGAGACCCCCAGGAGAGTGAGGAAGAGCCAATGACTGAAGGCACAGACACAACCTGGGAGTGCTTCATATGAAAACTGTCATGCTTTGCAGGTGATCGTTTTAATAAGGTAGGCTGAACCTTTACACCCCGATCTGTCATGACCCTGAAACAGAAATCCTGCAGTGAAGAAGAGGGCTTCATACATTGCTTGGTGCACAGTAGGCATCCAATAACTAACCATAGCACATGCTTATTACTTGCCTACTTACTGTGTGTCAGGCACTGTGCTAAGCTCTGAGCATGCATTATCTTATTTAATCCTCACATGGATCTTTTGAGTGTCTTTTTACAGAGAAGGCCACAGAGCTAATATATAGAATTTAAATCCAAGTCTTTGCTCTTAAGAAGTCCTTATTTGATGAATAATGACTCTCTGAGATCTTTGCTGTCTATAAGATTGTATGTTTCACGAAATTCAATCAAAAAAGAAACAATTCATCTCAAAATCAAACACAACACTGTAGAACTATGGTTCTCAACTGAGGGTGACTTTGGCTCTGAGGAGACATTTTAGCAATTTCTGAAGACATTTTTCATTGTCACTACTAGATGGGGAGCTGCTACTGGCACCTGGTGAGTAGGTAGAGAGGCCAGGAATGTTATGAAATGTCCTAGAATACACAGGACAGGTCCCACAACAAAGAATTATGCAGTCCAAAATGTTGATAGTGACAAGGCTGAGAAACCATTCTGTAGATAGAATGGTTAAGGCAAAAAAGGAACTGTGCTTCATTGGGAGAAGAAATGAAACAATTTTGGGTGCCGCTTTTTGTTTTCATCCTCGTGAAGCATTAGTCCAGAAATTAAACCTAAAGTATGTCTTTTGTAGTATATCAATGAGGGTCAAAATCAGCTGGTGTCTCTGAAAGCTATCATTCTCCAAATAGAATGAAGCAAAATGGTGAACTACAGAACTGACCACCCGTGATTTTCCCCACCAATACATTCTTTGCTCCTTTAATTCCACATTAATCCAGGGTGGCAGATATGGTTCAAAATCTGAGCTCACAATTCTGGGCCAATCCTGACCTCTCGCTGCCATCTTACAGAAATAGCTTCTCCAATGGCCTCAGACACTGTAGTCCTAGTTACATGAATGGCAACTTCAATTTTGATTACAATTCTTAAGCCACAGTCATATTTCCTTTTGCCTTTGTGGTAAGCCTATGTGAAATAAATGAATGCATCAGCACACACTGGAGCAAGGAGATGGGACTCTGACAATTCTAAGCTATTCACAGGTTTTTCCATAATTGTGAATTCAGGGCACAGTTTTGATGGCCAGAAACAAATGGTTTGTAACAACTCATTCTAGCACTCTTTTTTCTAAAAGGTGGACGATAACTATTGCTTTGTTAAACTTTATGAATTCCATTTCAAAAGAGAAAATACCACTCTAATCCACATTCTATTGATGACAACAAGATTAACTGTTGCCTCGAATTCATGTCCCTCCCACAACGTCTAGCAAAGTATTTGCAAGTGTTGCCCAGGGATCCACCCGCTCATTAAAAAGACTCATGTTGCAAATACCAATCTGGAAATCTATTGACTTCTAGAACAAATACAAATAAGCAGATTATGTCGTTTATCCCTTCTCTCTTTGTATCTGTAGTTAGATGTATGGAATAGACTGTGGTAAAATAGAGTTTAAGGAAATAATAGCACACAGAAATTTTGCTGTTGAGGAAAATACTTGTTTTAAGAAATAAAAACACCAATAAAACGATTTGCCTGGGGCTAGCAGGAGGGAAGAACCAGGAATAACGACTTATTGCGTAGAGTGTTTTATTTCGGGTTGATGAACATGTTTTGTGACTAGGTAGCCATGGTAGTTGAACAATGTTGTGAGTGTACTAAATATCACTTTAAGAATGGCTAATTTTGTTATGTAAATTGCACCTTATTTTTTAAAAGAAGATCTATAAATAGGCCTCATGAGATATGCAGTTAGGTAGTGAACATTCAACTTAGTGATCACGGGGTTATTTTGCATCTCCATCACCACAAAAGGCATGGTGCATGTTTGCATGCTTAAGATATAAATACCTATTATAATTGTCTCCTCTTCCTTATAAAATGGAACTTAAACTAATAAAGGTAACCAAATTACCAAGAGATATAATCCCAAAATATTAAAATATATCACTGAATTTTAAATTACTGGTGAACCCAACTACTGAGAATGTAAGATATGTCCTGAATGTTTAAGTCACTTCCAATACTTTTGCTCTGTAATGAACAGCAGTAGGTCTTTCACTCACTGAGACTAATATGATTTTTTTTCCTACCTTGAATTTCTATTTCAGCTGAAAGAAAAAAACTATAAAATAAACTACCTTTCTATTTACTGTAGATCACTTCCAAGTTGCTTCAGACAACAGGCTTTTTGTCCAGGTGTCATGTTTATCTCTCCCTGTGTTATGGTGATAACTGAAGCATTCTGAAAGCCCATCTGCAAAACCAGGTGGGAAAATAACACATCATTACTCCATTTCTCCAGAGCCCCTTTTTAAGACGACTTCCACAGAAATAGATACAATCCCTCCCCCCTTTCAAGGCAAACATAACTCAAGGCAGCGAGTTCACATTAAAATTTCATTGATGATTGGGTCATCGAATGCCCACCCCCTCCCCCAAACACCAGTACATCTCGTGAGTTTGTTTGATGTTTCCAGAGATGCCCCTAAATGGAGAGACAGAAATCAATTGTTTTATAGTCACATAACACACAGAGAGTCAGAGAAGTAGAAAGAAGTAACTCAGCGGGCCAGTGCTAAAATCTTGGCGAGGAAGACACAGGCGCGCATCCACATACACACAGGCGCGCGCACACACACAAATGCGCGCACACAGCCAATCTACAAAGCCTTGTGCCTTCCCTCAGGCTGGTTTTTTCTACTTCCTCTTGTCTGCCTAGATACACGTGTTGGGGGAGGGGACCAGAGGCAAAGTTCGCAGTGCTTTCTTTTTCCTCCTCCTTGTATCCCGCCCCCCACCTTCCCCCCCTTCTCCCGCCACCTCAGCAACTCTGGCAAGGAGGTCCCGACTTCCCCTCCCCCTTCTCTCATCCCGTAATGGCTCGAAACATTTCCCCCCAGCTAAATCCTCCATCCTCACCCAAATCCCATTGATGCTACGTGGAGGTAGTTCCTTGGGAAAAGTTACCTTACTACCAAGTGTGAGCCAGTTCATTCTGGGGGAGGGGGAAGACAAGGGGATGAGAAAACGGAGCTGGTAATGACACCTCACACCAAGCAAAAACGACGACTATTAGAGATTGTATTTAATTTTTAATGAATCATCAAGAGAAATAAGGCCATTTTCCTTACCAATGCATACCTTTTCTTTCTGTGGGTATCTCTCACCCGCGCGAACCGTTTCCACCTCCCCGGAGCCTCGCAGCTCTAAGGCAAGCAAGGAGTCCCCAGATAACTATTTAGTATAAACAAACCGTACGGCTTTAATGGAATTACCTCAGCCTGCTAGTAAATAATTTATAGTAGGCAGTAAATAAAATATGGTTGTACGTCTTTAAAAGAGTTGTCAAGTGGAAAACACCCACCAGAGGGACGTAAACCCTGAAGATTGCCACGCTTAAAGACGCCGGTTGGGATGACAGCCTGGTGAAAAGACAACATGTTTTTATACCCCGAAGGAAAACGTGGGTGCCGCCAGAGCCAGAGGGGCAGCTCTCAGGGAAGGTTCCCGCGTGGAGAAGAAGAGGACGGGATGTCTTTGTCACTTAGCAGAGTGGCAAGGGATTAAAATGCAGAGGGAGGCGGTGCACTTTCATAATAGTACCTTCCATTTGAAAGCCTAGGCGCTTTCAAATTCGTTATCTCACTTAATCCTCGCCGCCACTCTTCCAGAAAGACCAGGCCTGGGCCATAATTCCCATTTTGAGAGTAAGTTGGGGCGAGGGAAGGCTCCGAGGCTAAAGGACAGCGCCCACGTATGCCTGCTGGAGACTAAGTGGGACCGGGGAGTCCAGGTCTTTGCAGCTCCTGCCCAAGCAGTAGTTCCCCGAGGCGTCCCTAGTAGTAGCTGTCCCCTCCCCCGCAACACACACTGTCCAGCCCAACACATTTGCCCAGTTTTACAACACTTCGGCATGTCTTCTTTTTTCGGTGACCTGTGAACCCTCTAAATAAATTTTCTGCCCCCCTCTTCCCCGCAACACGCCCCAGGAAGGCTCATCTCCAGTTCGGAGAGGAGGAGAGATTTATGAGCGTCTCCTCAAGGTTACCCCCAAGACAACCTTGACCATGAAACCAGAATCTTGAACACTTGACCTAAATTTCCAAGGGCATCTGTTTCCGTCTGTAATTGTCACCAGGCTTCATTTGAAATTCGATCCCGTGTCACTAATGGTATTAACAGGAGCTGAGGTTCAATCTTCGAACGGGAGACTGTTGCATATGATTTTACATCCAAACGAAAGTAAATCAGCTACTATAAACCTGCAGCAACCCCCTCCCCGAGTACAATAAAACTGTTGTCGCAATCAATAAATCTCTGGTTTGGGGCAATGAAAATTAGATAACTGTTTTCTCCCTCTTTCTGTCTCTTCTCCCCCTTCCCCCCCCCCCATTAAGACAAAGCCACTATTCAAAGAACGGGGGCGTCTTGTTAACCAT
>CAUYQG010161018.1:0-25063 GCA_963574415.1 Tarsius wallacei | reverse complement strand
TGCTGGGTAGAATGGCAGATCTATTTTTAATTCTTGAAGAAATCTCCAACCTTCTTTCCACAGATGTTGAACTAGCTGACATTCCCACCAAAAGCATTCAAGTGTTTCCCTTTCTCTGCAACTTCACCAACACCTGTTTTTTTTTTATTTTTGAATCGTTGCCATTCTGACCAGTGTGAGATGGTATCTCCTTGTGATTTTTATTTGCATTTCTCTGATGATTAGTGATGTTGCTCCTCATTTGAATTTTCACTAATAGTGTTGACATAACCACTTAGATCTGGAAATTACCTATATCAGGAACTAGATACCTGAATTTCAAAGAATTCTCCAAGGACTATTAGTAAAGTACCATTTCTATTCCCATTCTTAACTGTCTCATAATTATTTTTAAGTTATTGCCTCAGTTATAAGACAACTGAAACACCTGAGTCAACCATATTCTAAGATGTCACAACATATCGACATGAGGCAAAAAACACTCACTAGGATGAAATGGTACAAAGATGCCAATATGAGAAATGGCTGAGGTTGGGAGGTGGGCACACACAGAGAGGCAGACCCTGGAGTCTGAAACTACAAAGTAGGGACACACATGGATCCTTCCAACCACACCCACACGAAGGGAAAATAATATCAGTAACACTATTCACATCCTCTGAGGACTAAGAGGGCACGTGAAAGATTTTTTTCTTTTTTTTACTGGCAATTCTAAGTTTTCCAACTTCCAATTTACCTAAAGCTAGAAACATAATTAATATATAACTATTAAATGTTAATGGCAGTCACCATACCTCTAAGAATGACCAGGAGTGATAAGAAACCAGGATTCCATTCCTTAGAGGAAAACTGAGAGATGGCTGCCACTTCCATGGAAGGTAGCAATACATGGATGACCCACTCCTGGCCCTGAGTAATGGCCACAAAAATACAAATACAGCATTCTTTCAGGATAGAAACAACCATGATTCAAAATGCCAAAATGTGTCCTATGATATCTGGCATGACACAGTAGCTCATGCCTGTAATCCCAGCACTTTGGGAGGCTGAGATAAAAGAATTGCTTGAGCCCAGGAGTTCAAGACCAGCCCGGGCAACATAGCAAGACCTTGTCTCTACAAAAAAAAAAAAAAAATTCCTTGGCATGATTGTGTAGTCCCAGCTACTGGGGAGGCTGAGAAGAGAGGATCACTTGAGTCTAGTAGGCTGAGGTTGTAGTGAGCCAGGATTGTGTCACTGCACTCCAGTCTGGAGGACAGAGTGAGACCCTGTCTCATAAATAAATAAATAAGTAAAATGATTTTAAAGTGAAAGATTTAGTGTTGTTTAGTAACTCACAATGTTGTGCCACCACCAATTCTAGCAAAGTTGTCTTCAAATTCCTTTATTTCTATTTTTAAAAGTCAACTACTGGCTCCTGGAGAGGAACTTATTTCTTGGGAACCATCATTTAATTTAGTAAAAGTTGGGGCTGAGGTAGAAAACTTAAAAAAAAAAAAATCTAGGAGCTAAACCTTTTACTTAAATCAAAATTAATTCACTCAACAAATATTTGTTTACTGTGTCACGCCCTGAGTATTTAGTGATGAAACAGGTGTGATTCCTGCAAGGATTTTCTTGGCAACAAGGGAAAAGTTGCATGTTTCCTAAAGCTTTAGGAAAAAAGTGAATCTTGAGCTCATAGGACTGAGGATTGTTGAGGATTGCCCTGTTTTGGGAAACAGCGGTGTTCACCATGCCCGGCAGCGAGTGTGTGGGAGCCATGTGCTCCACGCCCTAAGCCTCACTTTTCCTGCGTGACACAGGGGTTAAGACCTTTCGTCGCCCATGTCTGTTGGATTGCTCACTGTGCCTGGCATGTGGTAGGTGCTCGGTGACCCTGTGTGGGATCAGAAGAATCCTCCTAAGAAAATAGTGAGACTCGGGAGACGTTTTACACAGATTAACTAATTTTATGTTTTACTCAAGCAATTATGATTTAAGATTTATAGACAAAGATAATCAGGTCAAAATGACCTTCTTTCAGTTGCTGGGGCAGCAAGGGTGCAGGAACTCATGGGCTGGGGAAAGAGTTGTGAATTCTTTCAACACACCATCTGCCTGGGAATGGGGAATTTGATAAAGATGAAACTCTTTTCTTGAACTGAAATAAAAATTGAATTTGCTTATTTTTCTGCTTGTATTCATAAGACTGTAAGCAGGTGGGATATGGTTCCAGAAAGCCCCCAGATTAATCAGATCTGCTTGTCTTCTTTATTTTTCCACATAAGGACATTTTCCCAACTGCCCTGGAGGTCTGTTAGACATTCATGGCTCATGAGGGCTGTGGCTGTCTCCCACACTGGGATGGGCCTCTTCATTGGATTTCAATTCGAGAATTGAGGGATGTCCATCTCAGGGAAGGAAGTTTTAAGCAGCTCAGCACCATGGTAATTAATTTGTTCAGGAGTAGTGTCCAGGATCTTTACCACAAATTGGACTTTCTTAGTCTCTGGCCTAATACTAGGCTCACAGGGAAACTCTTAGTCATCCTCTAAGGCCCACATCTTTCAGGAAGCCTTCCCCAATCTCATGAGCTGATAGAATTTTCTCCCTTTTCTGAATTTCTATAGTCCTGGGTTGGAGGTTTATTCTGATTTACCAGAAACTTATAATAATGGGAACAGCTATTTCCTGATGTTTTCAGTCTTGCTTTAAAAAAAAAAAGAAAAAGAAAAGAAAAAGAACAAGAACAGTGGGTTCCTTGTAATAATTCACCCTTATTTAGTACCCAGTGTTTGTGAAGTGCTCTTCCAGGCCTGGACTTTCTTGGTACTAATACTGACTTATTGACTGGTCATCCTTGATTGGCAGGATGCAGTTATGTGGACTGTAGCAGTATTGGTGCCATTAGCATGACTTGTGGTTCTTTTAGCCAACAATTTCTTTCTTTCTTTTTTTTTTTTGAGTCGTAGTCTTACTCCGTCACCCAGGCTGGAATGCAGTGGCACACTCACAGCCACTCCAGCATTGACCCTCTGGGCTCCGGCGATCCTTCCACCTCAGCCTTCCAAGTTGCTGGAACTACAGGCGCCGTGCTACCATGCCCAGATAATTTTTGATTAATTGTAGAGACGAGGTCTTGCCAAATTGCCCTGGCTGGTCTCGAACCCACGGGCTCAGGCAATCCACTCGCCTCGGCCTCCTAAGTGCTGGGATTACAGGCTGAGCCACTGAGCCCGGCTGCCAACAATTTCTGAGTGATAGTTTGTGCCAGGTACTGAGCTATGCTTAGGGGTCCTAGAGCTGAAAAAAATCCTGGTCTTGGCCCTTAGGAACCCACAGCTTAGACAGGGGAACATGAATCTTCTACTCACTCTGACACAACAGGAGCTGGATCAGTGCTAGAAAGGTACGGATATGTGGGGGAAGGAATATTCTGTATTAGGAGACTGGCCTGGGGGTAGCAGTTGGATGCATATACCAGAAAGCAATGGAAAAGAAAATAGCATCATCAAGTCCCAGGAAGCAAGAAGGGTCAAGTGTATATGTACCACATCTGGGGCTAGGCTTATTGATATGCAGTTCTTGTTTAATCCTTTCAGCAATGCTGTTCTGTAGGTATTGCCATGTTACCTGTGCACATATATGGGAAGACTGAGAGTCAGGGAAGATACATTATTTTCCCAGGTTAGTGATGGCATTGTTGGAATTCACCAGCTGGAGACTCTATGACTACAAATCCTGTACCCTCCCTACTATTATTAAATGTTAGTGCTGGGTCCTCAGATGTATGTGCTATGTAACTGCTTTTCTGGGGAGGGAACTGACCCACAGCAGTGTTTGTCCAATAAAAGGGGAAGGACATTGATTGCAAAGGGCTCATTAGAGGGAAAGAACTGGAATGAACTCTTTGGAGATTTTGGTTGGGCCAAAGAAATGCCCCTACAGGTCTGGGAAAGCATAGGCTGACGCCAGTGCCCAGGAGATTCTCGTGCATGTTTCATGATTTGATCTGCGCAACCTCTCTGTGCTCAGTCCATTGCTCCCTCCTCTTTGTTACAGCACTTATCATGTATTGGCTTAGTGATATGGCATTTTCCCAGTTAGCTTGTGAACTCCTCTAAAGGTGAGAGCAGGTGCCACCCATCACATCCCCAGTACCTAGTTCTGTGCTTTGCACATAGTAGGCACTTAAGAACTATTTGTTGGATCCACCCATATCGTCATCCACTCACTCATCTATTCATCCATCCACCCATCCATTCAGTCTTTAATTAGGTGTTCTCTGAACAGTACAATGTACCAGGGATTATGCCAGTGCTGAGGTACCCGAGATTGAATTGGATACAGATGATGCTGTCAAAGAGCTCAGAGTCTAGGGGTAATGAGAAGAAAATGTGATAAGCAGAAAAGAATGAATTATCTCCAAGCCTGAGGCTTTCCAAAAAGAAGTTAGGCTGTTTTCTGAAATCTTAAATGCTGTAGATGTGAACAAGGCAAGCTCTCGCTGCCACATTTCCATTGTGTCCCTGCCCCTCTAAGGTTTTTGTTGGCATCACGTGTCCCCTTCCTTTGCTGGCAGGCCTATGAGATAGAGGCAGGGGCACTGACCTGGCGGCTTCAAGGTAGCCATATTCCCATCCCCTCCTGTGTCTCCCGAGAGGAATGCTGCCTAAAAAAACAGAGCAGATGTTCTCGGGCCAGAGTGATCATTCATCAGCCCCTTCTCTGGGAACAGGAGGTGACAGGACATTTCTCTGATAGCAAAGGCCAAATCCTCTGACGTTATTCTTGATTCAGCCTACTAGGGTTTTGTGGATCACTTCAGGCTCCTGAGGAGTCGAGGAAATTCCTTCACCATCTCCTAACTTTACGATTGAAAGCCCTGCGTGGGGCTGTTCAGGGGGGCAGATTTAACTAGGCAAGATGGCACATCAGGTGCACTTTGGAACACAATCAAAGAAAACCTCATTAGAGCCCAGTGTTTCATTTTCAAACTGTAAATGTGCCCATCTTGCTGGACATGGTGGTTATCATGGTGAATAATGGGAATGATGGAAACAAGTACTGTCTGTGTTTCACACCTGATCTTCAGACTAGAATGTCCCACTGTCTGTTGGGGAGACCCCAGAGCATCATGTCTAAAATGAACAACTTCTCCTCATTCCAGCTTCTTCTGAATTCTCTGTTGCCATTTACTGAGACCTGGAAAGCTTTCATTGCCTCTACAACCAGGTAACTACCAAGTGCTATATATTTTCCTGTTAATTGTGTGTATGTTTGTGTGTGTGTGTGTGTTGTGGAAGTGGTCTACCCTCTTCTATCTTTATCTGACTACTCTGGTGTTGGCCTTTGGCTGGTTCCTGCCGGGTCTCGTGGGTCACATTCCCACCATTATGTCCTTGTGTACCTTTTGGAACACACATCTAGTCATGTCACTTAGCTTCAGACCTTGCTGTGTTTCCCACTGGGAGCTAAGAAGTCAATCTTTCCCCTACTCAAGTCCCAGCTGCAGTAGACGTAGGAGTCAGATGGAGACCAGAATCTCACCTTTATTTGCAAGGCTGTGGGCCTGCGCAGTTAAGGTGTGAAGGCCAAATGGTCTTGCCTGTGGTCCCTGCCCCTGCTTCTGCCTCCCTGCTGCAGATGGACCTTAGGGGAGTTCATCCAAGGGAAAGTTTCACACTGAAGTTACCTAGAAAACTGTCCCACACAGCAAGGAAGAGAGATACAGTCTCCCATGCTAACAGACTTTCATTGGATTAGTTCTACCTGTCGGAGGAAAGAGGAATTACTTCCGTCTCCTACTGAGGTAGAGCTTTTTCCTTCATGGGGAAGTCGTGGTGAGGGCCACGAGATGGGGAGCTTTGCTTTGGGGAAGTCTCTTCACCTGGAAACTCCAGGAACAGCACAAAGGTCTTGTAGTAACATCACCTGCTGGATCAAGTCCAAGCTCCTTAATATATGGGAACTTCATGATATGATCTCTGCTGATTGTTCCAGTGTCTTTCCCTGCTGACATGTTGGAAGGTTCTCTGGTGTGGATGTTGGCCCCAGGGTTACCTGGATGGGCGAGATTGTGTATAGGATGGGGTTGTGTCCTGGTGGCCCCCTCCAAGGCCAGGCTGGTCCTCTTCCTTGCTGGTCCCAGCAACCCTGCCCTTTGCCTTTCAATAGCACCAGTCTGTGGCCCTCTCTGAGGTGGTGCTGCACCATCACTGCCCAAAGGCTGTGGTCCTGCCTTGTGCCATTTGGCTTCCTCTGTCCTAACCCAGCCACCTGCGCTCTAGGTTGCCTTCTGTGACCTTTTCCCTCCCGGCTGGCTCAGGTACCTTTCCTTAAAAAGAGAAATGGACTTGCTTGGAAGGAAGATTGAAGTTGGCCATTAGGATCAAGCTCTTGGATATGAGGCATACAAGCCAGAGCAATTTTGGAGGAAAGCCTCACAAGGACATGCTTATGGACAGGTGCTTACAGGTCTTGCAAAGGAAGCGTCAAGATGCTGGGGTCCAACCTTCCCATCTCCTCCAACTTATATTGCTGTCCCTTTCCATAAATTCCAACAGTACTTAGCCTGTTCTTCCCATTTTGGCATTCTACTACTTACCGTTTGGGCTTGTCCTCCAAACGTGCTGATCTTGTCTCCTTGCACTATCACGAGTGTATGGTGACTTCCCCAAGTGCAGTGTCGGGGTACCTTTCCATACTGCAGAGTGTGGCGCGGGGTGTGTCTTGAGAAGCATTTAGGCCAGTTTCTATGATACTGAAACCTCTGCTGCCCCAGTCCCTGGGGACTGTCACAGCTTTACAGAGCCATCAAATGGCAGCTTGGTAGGTGCCCACACTGCACGATTGCAGTGAGGTTAATTTTGAACCAAGTTTACTGATCATTGTTTGGTGGTCAACTCTTTGTCAGGCACCGTGGAGGTGTACTGATGAATTAGACCCTGTCTTTGTTCTCTAGGGCTGTGTGGCAAGATGATTGTAAGTGTGCAGCAGAGATACTTGTGAATGAGAGAGCCCAAGCATTTTCATTTGGCCTCATTTGATACCAAGGAACAGAGACCCCCTGAAGTCATGTGCAGGAGTTTGCTGCGAGGGGTGTGAGATACCTCTTGTTACTCAGAATGGCAACTGTTGTGGGCTGGGGGCATGCCTGGGAACAGGCTGAGCCTGAGTGCGCATGGGTTGAAGGCTGCTCTGGGTTCTTGATATTAGAGCCTGTGGGACTTTGTCCTGTGCTCCCAGTGACTTGGCAGCAAACCACCTATAGGACAGTCCCTGTCATGGTGCTTTCCTCAGGTTGGTGAGAGAGTGAGGTGATGACTCAAGCTACTAGCCCAAGTCTGTAAATGCCAGTACATGTGGTCAGTGTTTTCTCTGCCATTCTTGGCAGGGGCCGCTCTGCCCTTCTGGGGGGCCCATGGCTACTGTCACATGTAACACTTGTCAAACCAAGGTAATGAGTGTTTGTGGAACAGCAAGGAACCCTTTACTATGACTTGGTAAGGAATTAAGGCATATTTGTCAAGTGTTAGTCCATTTTAAAAAGTCTGTTTTTTCCTCAAGATGACATCCTGTTAACAAAAAAAAATCTATGCATTGACAATTTTTTTCTGGCATAAGTTATGATGAATTTTGTTTAGTGACTGAGTCACTTTTTCTTTTTTCTTTTCTTTTTCTTTTTTTTTTTGAATTGGAGTCTTACTCTGTCACCCAGGCTGAAGTGCAGTGGCACACTCATGGCCACCCCAGCATCTACCTGCTGGGTTCCGGCCATCCTTCTGCCTCAGCCTTCCAAGTAGTTGGAATTATAGGTGCATGCTACCATGCCTGGCTAATTTTTTATTTATTGTAGAGACAAAGTCTCCCCAGGTTGCCCGGGCTATCTCGAACCCGCAGGCTCAAGCAATCCACTCGCCTCAGCTTCCCAAAGTGCTGGGATTACAGGCTGAACCACCGAGCCTGGTTGAGTCACTTTTTAAAAAGCTTCTTTATTATATTTGTAAATATTTCCCCACTTATTTTTCTCATCTTGGAAATCCCCAAAAGTTCATTGTTGTCTGCAAACTCTTATAAAATATGTTATAGCATTTATTTATTTATTTATTATTTATTCATTCATTCATTCATTCATTCATTCCTAATTTTTGTAGAGATGAGGTCTTGCTATGTTGCCCAGGCTGGTCTTGAACTCCTGGACTCAAGCAATCCTCTTGCCTCAGCCTCCCATAGTTCTGGGATTACAGGCATGAGCTACCATGCCCAGGCTACCCATCATAGCATTTTAATGGAAGATTTTGGGATTTGGAAAATAGGCTATTTTACATGCATGTTCTTTGACATCCCTTATTTTGTGAATTGTCCCATATTGACAGTGTAGCGGGTGGGCCAGCTGTGCCAAAGTTTGGAGTCAATCAGACCTTTGATTTTTCCTGTCACTTTCTGTCTGTGCGGTGAACCTGTTTCTTTATCTGTAAGAAAGGCAATGATAATAGCCACTATATCCCCTAAGTTATTGAAGGCTGAAGTCAAGTACTTGGTATGTGGCAACTGCCTTCTGTAAGTTGGCTTCCTGCAGCCGTAGTCATTGTGAGGCCTATCTTCCCACATGAGTCTTCTCACATGGCCATCTTGTTTTATATCTCAGTCTTACTTCATCCCAGACTTAGGGTCTTTTGTTTTAAATGTGCTAATGTAATTCTTGTTTCTGTTACCTTTAACAATTAGTAGTGAAGCATTTAGAAGTAATTAAAAGGTGCTGGCAACTTCACAACACTCTTGAGAGTTTTCTAAGGAGTGGGCACTTTACTAGAGAGGGTGATTTAGTGCTTTTTCTTCGAGAGCAAAGGAAAAAAAGGACCCCACCATTCTAAAAAAATGCATATTTAATTATGGGCAATGGTTCTCTTTTATCCCTTTCAATGGGGTGGACAACCTGCTGAGAAAATGGGAATGGGGAGGCTTTTTCCAGGTGTCTGATGTCAAGGTTGGGAAGAGCATGAAGATGGAATTTATGACTTTGCAACCATTGAACATATTAAAGAAAGATGAACATATTAAAGAAATTAGCATATAGACATATAGGAGAAAGTAGTCATGCTCATTTAAAAGTAAATTTGAGTAGTCTGGGCAATGTGACTATGTTTCCCTTTCTTTTCAGCAGGAAAAAGTCTCCTTCTGGGGCTTCTCATTGTGTCTTGGACACTAAGTTTAGAGTTCCAGAAACTTGGGGTCAGGGTGGTGAGGGAGAGAGGCGATGACTCATGCAGGTTACTGGCTCAAGTCTTGCAAATGCTCAGTAAGTGTGATCAGTGGATGTTAGTTCTTCTACCATTCCCGGCAGGGGCCACTCTGCCCTTTTTGGGGCCCATGGCTACTGTCACAGGGTCAGGGCACTGAGCAAGAGGAGGCTTTATCTGTGCACCAGGGCAGCTGCTGCTGCAGCTGGGGAAACCTGGGGTATGGCTGTGGCCTAGCTTGTTCAGACCATTCCATCCAGTCCTGGCCTCTGGATGCCTTTGGCAGGGGGTCTATTAGCTGAGGCTCAAACCTACTAAAACAACTTTCCATTAGACTCTGATGATATTTGGTGTCAATTTGAATAGGACTTGAGCAACTCATTCATTCTAATAGGTGATAAGAGTGAAATGGAAGAAAAAAGTATGTGCATAAAATATAAAGCATGTGACTTTTTAAGTGAAATACCCTCACAAGTCTTATCTTTTTCATTGATGGAGCTCTTTCAAAAAATGATGACAGAAAGGCAACAATATCTGTTTTCTCTTTTAATCAGACTTGTAGTTTAATACAATTTGGATGGGCATAGGTACCCATATTGTTGGTAGTAAGGGCTATTTAGATGTTACTGCTTGTTGAATTATTAAAGGGGGGCATTTTGAACATAGGAACTGACCATCTTTGTGAGTCTTTATTAAGTCTCTATGAAGTTAGCAAGTCCCCTAGCTGTCTTCTGATTATTCTGTGTTTTCCTGATCTTAGCCCCTTCACATTTTATTGTGATCACTTGTTTGTTTAGCTTCTCACTTCCAAGACTTAAGCTCTATGAAAAAATAACTGGGATGGGCATGGTGACTCAAGCCTATAATCCCAGCCCTTTGGGGGGCCGAAGCGAGAGGGTTGCCTGAACCTGTGAGTTCGCGACCAGCCTGGGCAACTTGGTGAGATTTTGTCTCTACAATATATCAAAAAATTAGCTGGGCATGGCAGTGCATGCCTGTAGTTCCAGATACGTGGTAGGCTGAGGCAAAAGGATCGCCTGAGCCCAGTAGATCGATGCTGGGATGGCCGTGAGTGTGCCACTGCACTCCAGCCTGGGTGACAGGGTGAAACTCTGACAAAAAAAGAAAGAAAACATTAACTGTATTTGTCTTGTTCACCATTAAAAAAATTAAATGATTAATTAAGTACTTACTATATTCCAAGTCCTGTTTTAAGCTCTTTTTTATGGATTAAACTCATTTCATCTTCAAGACCCTCTGAGATAGAATATTAATTTCCTATTGCTACTGTATCAAACTACCATGGATTTCACAACTTAAAACAACACAAATGTACTATCTTAGGTTCTGGAGGCCAGAAGATTGGTCTTGGTCTCACTGGGCTAGAATTAAAGCTGCATTCCTTTCTGATGGCTCAAGCAGGAATCCCTTTCCTTGCTTATTTGGGTTGTCGGTTTTATTCAGTTCCTTGTAGGCTGTCAACTGAGAGCCACTCCTAGCTCCTAGAGCCTGTCCACTTGGCTCCAGCTCCCCTTCCTCCATCTTCAAAGCCAGCAAGGTGGGTCAAGTCCTTCTCACATTTTGAATTCCTCCATCTCCTCCCACTCTCCTCTCTTTCCTCTTCCTCCTTTTTCTTGTCTTATCTCTGATAATGGACAGCAAAGGCTGTCCCTTTTTAAGGACACATGTGATTAGATTGGGCCCACCGATAATTCAAAATTATCTCCTAATCTTGAAGTCTGTAATCTTAATCACATCTGCAAAGTGCCTTTTCTCACGTTAAGATAACATATTCAGAGATTCCAGGGATTAGAGCATGGCCATCTCTGGAGAGCCATTACTCTACTAGCCAAAGGTAGGTACTGTTATTATCATCATTTTACAGATGAGAAAACTGAGGTGGAGATAGATTAAGCAATGTTTTCAAGGTCACACAGCAGGTGGGGCATCTGGGTTTCAAATGCAGGCAGTGCCTGTATTTTTGTTGTTGTTGTTGCTGGGAAAGCAGGATTTATTGAGAGGATAGAAAAGCTCCCACAGTGGGAGGGGGCCCAAAGGGGTTGCCCCCAGTGCCTGTATTCTTGAGCGTTTGGCTATGTGATTTCCATTGTCTGTTCAGCCACTGGGCTGAGTGCTGGATATATCATAGAGACTCAATGCTTACCCAGTGAGGGGTGAATTTATGTCAGTCTCTTTTCTTAGAACAGAAGTGATCAGAATTCAAGTGGAAACAGACTGGAATATGTGAGTCCCTAACATTTTAAAGGATAAAATAATTTGTGTCCTATGCAGACATCCATCCTTGCAACTTCCCTTGATTTGAAAAGCTCCCTGGCTGTAAACTCAGCTGTTTCACTCCCACTCATCTTGTGCACCTTAACCTCAGTCAAAATACTCTGTCAAATGTCAAGGCTCAAAAAAATCAGAGGTAAAACCTTTACTTTGTCATCAAGGAACTCATTCAGATTCAAAATGAATGTTAACATATAAATAAATCTACTTGATCAAGCTTATAAAATGCAGATAACACATATCCTTTCTTGTTTGTTGCATTGTGCCATATTTGGAAGTGTTCCAGGCCAGTTTCACCACACTGTAGTTATTGCCACAAAAGGAGACTTTGTGTGTGGCGCTGAAGTTCTTCGTCTTTGTACAATGTGCTCGCTCCACTGCATCAGGCACTGTTCCCCCAGGTGTCCTAAAGCGACCTGTGGTCGGCACATTATGATCTCTGGCTTTCTCTTTCAGAGTGTCATTAATCTTGGCCCTTTACACGCAAAATAGGGAGTCGTAAGTCTCTATGCTGTGCCATGGAGAGGTGGAGAAGCACAGATCACTCCCCAGGGACATCCATCTGGTTCTGTCAGGCATCCTTCGCAGCTACTGAATTCCAGGGTTCTCCACATTAGTACATGTTGTTTGCATTATGAGATTTTCAAGCAGGTTTTTTTCTTAGGTGTTAACATTAATTCTAAATATGAATGAGTCTCATGATAACAATTAAAGGGGAAGATTTTTGCAGCTGGTGCTTTTTAAACCTCCGACATTAGAAAGAGGCTGAGGAAGTCCAACTCTGTTGGGTCTGCCTCAGCTGTCACCTGGTACTGGTTTTTGTGCAGTACCCTGCCCTGGCACAGAACTCATAGCAGGAATGCATGGGTCCCTGCCCTCCTGGAACCTTCTGTTTAGAAGGGGGCAGCCAGTGAACATATGGTTCTTACATCCCTCACAGGTGTGGACCAATCCTGCTTGAGGAACTTCCCTTTCAGTCTGATAAAACAACACTTCTGGCTGGGCTCAGTGGCTCAGCCTGTAATCCCAGCACTTTGGGAGCCCAAGGCGAGAGGATTGCCTGGGCCCAGGGATTCGAGACCAGCCAGGCAACTTGGCAAGACCTGTCTCTACAATAAATAAAAAATTAGCTGGGCGTGGTAGCACGCGCCTGTAGTTCTGGCTACTTGGAAGGCTGAGGTGGAAGGATCGCCAGAGGCCAGTAGGTCGACGCTGGGGTGGCTGTGAGTGTGCCACTATACTCCAGCCTGGGTCACAGGGTAAGACTCTAACTTAAAAACAAAAAACAAAAGCAAAAACAAAAAAACACTTCTGATGGAGCACAGAATGGCTCCCCAGACAGAACTGTGGAGGTGCTCGCTCTGGAGTATGTTAGCTGTGCAGACTCAGGGACAGCAGTGTTATTGTGGTGACTTGAGGGACTGAATGCTGTGCCATATACATGATACCTGTTACATAAGGATCTGGTTGTGTTTACTTCCTTCCCCTTTGCCTATGTAGGCACAAAGCAGAGTTTTTCTTGTTTTTAGCACATCTCACCAGGATTCCAAAAATGCATCGTCAATGCTATACATCTTATCTGACATCTTCCCTAGGAAAAAAAAAACATGTTTTTTTTTCATCTTCCCTAGAATTTTTTTTTTTTAAATTTAAGTTGTGGTCTCACTCTGTTGCCTAGGCTGGAGTGCAGTGGCATGATCATGGCTCACTGTTGCCTCGATCTTCTGGGCTCTGGCAATCCTTCTATCTCAGCCTCCCAAGTAACTAGGAGTAGAGATTCATGCCACTACACCCAGCTAATTTTTTAATTTTTTGTAGAGATGAAGTCTTGTGATGTTGTACGTAGGTTGGTCTTGAACTTCTGAGCTCAAGCAATCCTCCTACCTCTGCCTTCCAAAATGCTGGGATTACAGGCATGAGCCACCGCTCCCAGTCCGGATCCTGTGTCTTAATGCCACTTTTATTTTGGAAACTAATTGCTGTTAGTCCTGAGATGCCATAGTGGGTGATTCACAAAAATCTGTTGAATGAAAAAGTTTCTGTAATGTGTGTCTTTCCTTGGAGACAGTAAATGATTGTCCTGTCCTCGACTCGGAGCTCTGCAGAGTTTTTACCATACTTGGGCTCTAAGGTATATTTTGGATAGTGTCCGGTTAGCAGAAGTTCTAACATTGTGATTCAAACTGAAACCAGAAAGACGGGAGGACCAGCAAACAGCCCTGGTTTTCAGTCTGTCTGATCCATCTACTTCCTACTTCCTTTTTCAGGTGACTCACAGACGGGCCACAGGAGGTCTTCACTGCCTCTTTACCCCTGGCTGGCTGTGCTCACAGCCTGCATAGCTCATGGATTGGAATCTCCATCAGTTACCATTGCCTCTCCCATCTAGATTGGTTCAGAGTGTCTGGCACAACTTGGGACTGCTCTTTGAGACAATGGTACCCTTGGATACATATTGGGGCAAGCCTTTTCTTGGGGTTTATACAGCCCAGCCCAAGAACTCTTTATCCTCAGGAAAAGGAACACAGCTTATCGTGTCTGAGGGTGTTAGTTCGTTTTATAGTGCTATAGAGAATACCTGAGACTGGTAGTTTATAAGGAAAAGAGATTTATCTGGCTCACTGTTCTTCAGGCTGTACAAGAAGCATGGTGCCAGCATCTGCTTCTGGTGAGGGCCTCAGGAAGCTTCACACAGGGGAAGGGGAGCTGGTGTGTCACATGATGAGAGAGGGAGCAAGAGACAGAGAGAGAGAGAGACGAGGATGTGCCAGGCCCTTTTTAAGCATCCAGTTCTCACATGAACTAAATTAGCAAGAATTCATTACCTTGAGGATGGCACCAAACTGTTCATGAGGGATCTGTCCCCCTGACCCAAGCAACACAACTCCCACTAGCCCCCACCTCTAGTTGACCCTCCAATTCTCATGTTAAAATAAGATCTCTACCACTGGAGATCTTATTTTAACATGAGAATTGGAGGGTCAACTATCCAAATTATGTCACTGAGGAAAACACACACACACACACACCAGTAAACATTGCCAGTGGAAATTTGTACTCCTAATAATAAAATTATTAAATACGCAAATATGAAATTCACCTTCCTTCTCCCCCGCCCCCCACTCCCCGCGTGCACACACACAATAGAAGGTATCGGTTGCAGAAGACAAATTGAACATTATTGACAAGGCTTGATGAAGACCCACAAGAGAAAATACCTTGTTGCAGGGTCTGGAGACGGTGGGCTACTCAAGGCCAGGGCAAGCCCAGGAGGTGATTGCCACCCTAAACAGGTTGAGTTAGTCCTTTAGAGATTGCAGGTAAGAGGCTGAGGAGCATGGTAGGTGGAGTGGGGAAAGTTTCCATGACTCTTGAGGGCAGAGCCAAGGTCAGAGGGTGGGTCAGTCAGACTGGGGTGGCTGCTCTGAAGCTCTGGTCGGTCTCAGGATCTAGTGCTCTGGGTTGAGTGGAAGAGAGGCAGAGAGAGGCTTGCTCACCTCCTCAGGCTGGCGTCCAGTAACCCAAATGGCACTGGGTAGGAGGAGAGGTGGAAGGGTCCCAGCTTGGGAGTGTGATACATTTTCATTCAAAGCCTGTCTCTCCCACCTCTGCCCCTTACTAGCTGTGACCTTGGGCATGTCACCCAGTCTCCCTGGCCCTCACATTTCCTCACCTGTTTGTCTCATAGGACTCTATGAGGATGAAAGGAAATGACATGTAAAATCCTGGCGGGAGAATCATCTAAGAGCAATCTATGTGCCATACTTAGGTGGAAATAGCCACCTCTGCAGGACTGTAAAATCGCACTGATATTTTTGCCTTGCAGTACCATGTCCTGTCTGAACATCCTCTTCTCCCAAAAAGGTCATCATGACCTTATTGTCTGGGACAGATTTGGCCTTGCTCTGTTTTGTTCTTTTTGTTCCTTTTCATTCTGTGCTTTCCAAAACACATCACTCATCTTCTCGTCACTGGCTGAACAGATGCTGGGCTCTTTGTGGTCTGTGGCAGACAACTCTGTCCATCCCCCTCCTTCCTGACTGTAGACCCTTATTTTGTTAAGGAAAGCCAAGTGCCCAGCTAAAAAAAACTCGATTTCTCAGGGTCCTTTGGGGCTAAGGTGGCCATAAAAGTAAACTCTGGCCAATGTTTTGTAAGCAGAAGTTTATTGGGTAGCACTTCTGGAAATACTATTGTTTTCCTGGTCAAGAGGCCATGTTCCTTTTTCTCCTTCACTGTTCTCTCTTCTGGTCTGGAATGTGAAGTACAGTCGCCACCTTGAAAAAGGCAGAAGCAGCTTTGGTCTTGGAAGTCATCCTACTGTGTGAAGTCACTGTGGTTGGGTTTCTGTTACTTGCAACAAAATATGATTCTTGATATGTGAAGTGCCTCCCTGAACTCATATGAACGTGAGCCAATCAATTTAAACATAGTTAATGTGGCATTTTAAAAGGTCTCTAGGGCACATCCTCTTTCTTGTGCCTCCCCCCCCACCCCCGAATGACCTACTCTGGATTTACTTGGGTCTCGTTTGGCTAAGATACAGGAAGCTATGCTCACATAGAAATTTTGCCTCTTTTGGTAAGGCAAAGCTCCAGCTAGGGGTTGTAACCACTGCTCCTCAGGCCAGGACTGTTCCACTCAGGGACAGACCAGTCCTGTAGGAAGTGGCATGAGGTGGGGGCTCCATCACTCAGAACTTCATACACTTGGTTTTGAACCATTTGCCTAGACTTTCCTCACCCTTGACGCCATTTTGCTCTTACCCCCCTTCCGCCTTGACTCAGTGGCATTTCTTTTACCATGCTCTGAGGTCCCCAATGATCCTTAGTTGTAAGTTTTGACTCTACTGCATGGAGTTAAATACTTTCTGAGTTTAACTTTCCCTGAGACTCAGCAACTCTGCTTCTATGTGGTGGTCGGTACTTCCAAAGGCTAGTCCCAGCTTTGCATAGAAGTATCAGACATTTGGCAGTGTTTTGTTGAAAGCTCACTTTTATAAATGCCAACTTAGCTTGTTCTAGTGAAAGAAAGATCCACGGAGGTCTTGAGATCACACAGTTTAATTACTAGTAGAACCTTAGATTTATGAATGGTCCTAAACATCATTCTTTCTCTTCTTCATTCGTCTTTGCCACATTTCTTTCTTTATACCATATGGCACTTTATGAGACAATCAGGCTCTAGGCTTTCTTCTTTTATGTCACCAGTTCCCTTAATGTAAGAGATTAAGAGAGGGAGTGTAATGTAGGGGAAAGATCATGAGCATTGGATTTCCATAAACCAGCATTAAAATCTCGGCTTAACTACTTACTAGCTATGTGATCTAGGTTATTTGATAGTTATATGCCTCAGTTTTCTTATTAGGCAAGAATTTTGGTTATGATTAATATGATTATATATTAAATACGAATTACAGTCTTATTCTCTAAAGCTGTCCACTCCTTCTTTCCTTTTCTTGTTGTCTGGAGGCAACAACTTTCAGTCCTTTTAATTGATTCTTTTGGTAATTATCTTGGTATTTCTAAATGACATATTTTTCTACTTCTTGATTTTTTAAATTTCAGGTCGTATTTATAATTTTCAATATGGAAGATAAAAATTTTGCTCACTTTCACACAAGACTCACCCTGCCCTCCATCCTTCCAACATAGTTCTTTATAGTTTTGATAGCCCAATCCCATGCATACCTTATGATGGTCACGTAAACACTTTGACAGCTGAGCCATGTTGTATACCACTGTTATTGCCTTTGCCCTGAATAGTTTTTTTGTTTTCCCTGAAATTAGTAATTGCTTATTTTTTGAAAGCATTTATCACGATCTGGTGGTCAAAACAAAATGGGAAAGTGGTAAGTGCTAATTGTCATATTATTAGAAAGGGAGAGGCATGCCAGTTCTTCAGGGGAAAGGATTCCCTCTCTCCCACCAGCATTAAATTCTAAAGTAACTTCTGTTGTAGGACCTCATATAAATGATATGCTTGACTTAATTTGCTAGGAGATGCCAAAGTCAATTCTATATGGCTGTTTTTCATAATGGTTTTGGGAAAAACCAAGGTTATCATATTACAGTGCAGTGCTGGGAAGATGACTCTATGAGGATCACTAATGAGGATAAGAATGTTCTGTGGTGAAGCTTCATCCCAGAGTGGAATGTGGGCACTTGGTGGATTGGATGGACAGCCTATCTCCTGGAACTATCTTTCCTGATGACTATACTTTCTAAATAGCAGAACTGCATTCAATGATTTAAACAGGAAGTATTAGTTGAGGCAGCTAGGTACATGCAGATGTGGTCTTTGCCTTCATAGACTTCTAGGTCCTGTGGGAAGACAGACACTGAAGTGTGGCTCGTTGATGGGATGGATACACCAGGGGAAAGTGCAGAGGCCTGGGAGGGCGGGTTACCTGATCCCGCTTTTAAAGATAGTCTAAGAAATCTGCCACATTTATTGTTCTGCTGATACAGATTTCCCAACTGCTTTAAGATCTATTGATATCCCTAAATCCCCTAATTTTCTTTCCCTTTAAATTTTTTTGAAGGCCTATCTCCTTTCTTCATTGGTGGAATGGAGTAAACACACGAGATCTCAGGATCAATCTTTCTCAGGTTGTAAACTCAAATTTCATCAAATGTGAACTATACTGGAGAAAACAGTGCCCCGGGGATTATTCTGGAAACTCCTGGACACAGCTGTCCACACCAGGCAAGGGCCCTGAATTCATGTGTTTGCTACTGTGTCTGAGGAACAGATCACAAAAACGTAGGAGTCACTGTTCTTTGAAACAGAAGAATGATGACTTTTCAAGGGTGGCAACCTGTCTATCAGTTTGCATCTACTCCAAATCCACATTTACATGAAAGTTAGTGCTAGAAATTTCTTTCAAATCTATCCATGGGGCCGGGTTCCATGGCTCAGCCTATAATCCCAGCCCTTTGGGAGGGCGAGGTGAGTGGATTGCCGAGTCCAGCCCAGGAAAGTTGGTGAGACCTCGTCTCTACAATAAATTAAAAAAATTAGTTGGGTGTGATAGCATGCGTCTGTCATTCCGACTACTTGGAAGGCTGAAGTGGAAGAATCCCCTGAGCCCAGCAGGTTGAGGCTGCAGTGGCCATGAGTATGCCACTGCACTCCAGCCTGAGCAACAGAGTGAGACCCTGACTCAAAAACAAAAACAAAAACAAAAACTACCCGTAAAAGGCAAGAATTTATAAAGTGCAAATACTCTAGTTCAAAGTACCTGGATTATTTACTCAGATTAAATGTTCTATTCCTTGTCTTTAAAATGATATAACAACTTCTTATTATAAGACAAAAGATTGGACTGGGTGATAGTTTTGGGTCTCCCTCCAGTTGTAAAACTTGTGGTTATATATATATGTGTGTGTGTGTTTAAATAATAATAATCATTGTTTTATTAATAATTATTTTATCAACAATTAAGTATTTAAATTAGTAATGGCAAAAATTAAATCATTAATATTAATTATTTTATTAATAATAATTATTATTTTAGATGGGATCTTAAACATTGTTGTCAGGGCTGTGGCTATTCACAAGCAAGAGCGTGACTCACTGCAGGCTTGAACTCTGGGCTCAAGTGATCCTTCTGCTTCAGCCTCCCTCCTAAGTAGAATATATTTAAAAAAATTTTTATTTTAAAGGTGTGGAGTACAGTTCAGGGTTAGGTATACAAATGCTCATTGTGCAGGTAAAGTTTGGGCCTCACTTTGATCCCCACTTCACCTGGTTTGAGATCAGATGCCCTTATTGATGAAGTGTGCCCCCCCAACCCCCAGCAGTTTCCCGCTGCTGCCAATCCCTTTCTTATAAGTATTATAATTGTTCAGGGTCTGCTTATGAGTGAGAACATGTGGTACTCAGTTCTTTGTTTCTATGATAGATCACTGAGTATTATAGACTCTAAGTCCACTCCAAGTTGTTGTGAATTTCATGATTTTTTTCCTTCTTTATGGCTGCCTAATATTCCATTGTGTATATGTACTACATTTTTTTAATCCAGGCCACTTTTTATGGGCAGCATGGTTTGTTCCATGTTTTTGCCGTTGTGAATAATGCTGCAATAAACATGCATGTGCAGTAATTTTTTTCATAGAGTGATTTGAGTTCCCTAAGTAGAATATTTTATGAAGCGCTCTGCCAAACTGTGCTCTGTCTGTAATCAATAAGTGGTACCAAGTCTGTATTTTCTGGGAGAAGTTCTTAATACAAATACTCTTATGAAATGATGTACGTTTGTCAAATCTCATCTTTTTTTCTTTGCTGCCTATAAGATATTTATTCTAAAAGAGTGACTAGACAACATTTTTAGATTGGAAATCACTCATAAATTAAATTGAATGAATGATTAGCCCTTGGCAATTTTTCTCAACTGGCTTTAGCAGTTCTCAACGTTATTGAAATGTGACTTTTTTTTCCCCCCACAATTTTGAAAGTTCCCATTCGCTAGTATCTAGAGAATCTATCTCATTTGAAAATGAGTTTTTTAAAATATTGAAAATAGTGAAATGGACGAGTCTGTCCTAAACCCTTAAAGATGGAAGACTACCCTTCAATCCGATGAGGGAAAGGAACTTATAAACAGTAAAAAGTGCAATCAGAATACACTGTAGGGCAGGGACTAGCACAAAGTAAAAGTGAAATATTAACATCTGCAGATGTTCATTTTGGTTTAGGAAGATAAAGGCGATAGTTTAGGAATTTGGAAAGGAACAAGAGAGGAGCAGATAGTTAATTAACATACGAAAAGACATACAACTTCACTAGTAGAGAGGGAAATGCAAATTAAAACCACAATGAGATACTATTTCACACCTACCAGACTGGCAAAGATTAAAGTCTGGGAGTGACAGGTGGGGGTAAGGTCGTGGAACAACCAGGACACTTGTTAACTGGTGATGGAAGCAGAAGTTGGTTCAACCCCTTTGTTTTAGGGGGTGCCATCTATGAGCTTACAATGTGAATGGCGCTCCCTGGAGTTACATGGTGGCCTTGCGACCTGTGTATGCACCAGGTTTATGCAAGTGTCATTTGTACTGTAGTAACACATCAACACTCGAAGTAACTCACATAACCATGAATTATTGCTTGGAAAAATAGATGGTGGTGCATTGATATAATAAAATACTATCAGTATTGAAAGTGAATGACTCAGATAGAGACAACATTGTGGATGGACCTCAGGAACATTGCACTGAGAAAGTCATAAGAAAATCATACGGCATGAGTCCATTCATACAAGGCTGAGAAATGGAAAATTGAAAAATATGTTGCTTAGGTTAAAAGTTAAATGAAAATGAAGTTAAATGAGCTTCTTAGAAATGTCAGATTTCTGGGTTCTAGCCAAGACTTACTGAAACAGAATCTGCGTTTTAACACGACCCGCAAATGATTCCTATGCACACTAAAGCTGATCTTTTGCTAAATAGGAAAAAGAAAATTAAATTAAATAAATGTTAAATTATAGGTTTAGGCAGCCCCTTCAGGTCCCCTCCCACTGTGGGAGGTTTTCTGTCCTCTCAATAAATCCTACTTTCTCAAAATAAATAAATACATAAATAAATGATAAAAAAAAAAGTATAAGTTTAACTTAAGTTACACTTAAGTGGAAAATTTCGTGAAAATCATGAAGAAGACTGAAGGAACAATAAATATAAAATTCAGGATGCTAGTTACCTGGGGTGGGGGGCCGTGGGAACAGAGAAGGAGGACATGGGGACTTCAAAGACAGCGATTACGTGCTTATTCAAAAACAGCAAGTGGGTGTGTAGGCTTTTATCATGTGGTGAATCTTTGTAACATACTTTACAAATACTCTTTTGTATCTACACACATTTGTTACATACCATTTTAAAAAAAGAAAGAGGCTGGGCTCGGTGGTTTAGCCCGTAATCCCAGCAATTTGGGAGGCCGAGGCGAGTGGATTGTCTGAGTCTACGGGTTTGAGACCAGCCTGGGCAACTTGGCGAGACCTCATCTCTACAACAAATAAAAAATTAGCCAGGCATGGTAGCGCGTGCCTGTATTTCTGGCTATGGAAGACTGAGGCAGAAGGATTGCTAGAGCCCAGCAGATCCACACTGGGGTGGCCGTGAGTGTGTCACTCCACTCCAGCCTGGGAGATGGAGTGAGACTCCAACTCAAAAAATAAAAAATAAAAATAAATAAAAAAGAAAGAGATTAGAGTGAGGTTTGGACCAATGTGGGAAAGCTGCCTGGGGGAAACAGGATCTGAGCCAGGCCAAGGATGGGGAAATTTGGTGTTTGTGGAGCAGAAGCCGTCGGAGCTCTCTGGAGCCAAGGAAGCTGTGGATAAGATCGCCTACCCCAGTGCAAGACTCTGGCGGCCCCCAAAGCCAGCCTAGTTCCAGGGAGAAGGGGTTACCTAGGTAGGTCGGCCCAGCCTCCTGATAGTAAACGCAGGTCCTGAACTGGATGATAGCTCAGGTGGTGCTGGCTTAGCCCTTGGGGACCCTTACTTCCCTTTCAGCCCCCCATAGGGTTCCCAGTTTACTGTGGGAGTGTCGTCACCTGAAGTATACAAGTAGATATTGAGCTAGAGTCTTTGACTGTGAAAGAGATGGCTTAGACCAGACTGCTAAATTTATAGTGGTTAAGTGACTTGCCCGCCGGAGACTGGCAGAGCCACGTTGGTGTGACTCCAGCATTCAGGCCCTTTAATCTGTTCCATATTATGCAGCCTAGAGATGGACTCAAGCTCAATGGAATGTCATGATTATAATTTCCCCCACCCAAAAAAGTTTTTTTAAAATAAAAATTGCATGTGTTCACTTGTAAAACATTTAGAAAATACAGAAAATTAGGAAGAAGGAAAAAATATGCCCATAATTCTAGTTCCTAAAACATCCACTGTTAACATTTTAGTGTATTTCCTTCCAGTCTTTTTTCTATGCCTTAAAACAAATTACAATCAGATTAGTTGCTAAGGATGTGAATGATACAGCTGTCTCTCCTTGTGTATACTTTTTCTGCTTTCTACTATTATTTCATACTTTTTGTCATTTGAATATATCATATTAAATAGGTAGAAACTATCTTTGCTAAGGAGTTAGAAAAAAAGAGTAAAATGAGGAATGTTCATTTATTCCTGGAGAGTTTAGCAAAGATTGATATTTTGTGCCATTCATTCTCTTTCCTTACTCCTTGAAAATTAACCTGCCTGTAGAAACACTTCAATAAACACCATCAAGATGCTTATTTGTGTTGGTGCTGGGAAAGTGGATGAGTAAGATAGTTTTTTCTAGGTGCTCCGGTCTTGTGGGGGGAGGTTCATGAAAATTAGTTCAGTTGTGTCCCATAAAATACAAAAACAAAGTGTCAATGGCTTCCTTGATTAGGGCTTGCTTATTTCTGAAGGGCAGAACTGATAGTGTCCTTACTTTGAGCAAAAACCACGAGGCAGCTATCTTTTTCTACGCCTTTAGTTTTTGTTTTAACGTTCTCTACAAACTTGAGCAGTGAAAAAAAAAGTGTGGTAACTGGGTCATTCTGACCTAGAACCAACCAAAAGACTTCTAATTACAGCAGCAGACAATGATGAATCATACCTAAGCAGACCTGGTGCCTTTTCAGTTGTATGGTTCATAATCAGACACATTGTTTTGTAGTCAGTGAAATGTTTGCTCCAGCATGTTTGGGTCTGTAGGAAGAGAGAGGTTGGCAAATCTTCCAATTGATGCGTGTGCTCATCTGCACTAGTGCAGTAGAAGGAGAGTCTTCATGTGGTCGGGGTTTAAGTCTTCCCATGGCAGGGCTGTGGCTTATTCCTTTCATCATGATAATACCAATAAAAGCTAGGTTTTATTGAGCACCTACTCTACGACAGGCATTGTAAAAGGTGCTTTTATGGTCGTGGTGTCATTTGAAGTTTTCCAAAAACCTTGTGATAAAGGTATGATTACCCTTATTTTGCTGAAAAAACTGAGACTGTGGGAAGTTGTCATTCACATACCCAGTGGATACCAGGCACCCATAAATGTTCGTTGAGTGAGTAAATGAAGGAATGAATGACAACTCCTGACTAATGGGAGAGAAAGGCAAAAGGAGAAACTGACCAAGGTTTTTAGCTTCCAGTTATTCATTTTTGCAATTTTTGGCTCCATATTCAAATACAGATGACAGAAGGAAGTGGGTTTCAATATAGGCAAATAATGCAAGACAGATGGGGGAATATGTTTATGGCCAGCAAAGAGATTACTCAGAAAGAAAAAAAAAGATAGTTGGAAAAACACTAAGTGCCAGCCAATATGCTAAATACTTTACTACATTATCTTATTTAATCCTCACAAAGTCAACTTTGAAGTCAGCGTTTTATCTCTATTTACAGTTGAGGAAACTGGAGCTCAGAGACACTGAGGGAGCCTGGTCAAGGTCACACAGCTCGTGGGCGGGCAAGGAAGCTCCGACTGGAACCCATGCATGTCAGGCTCCACAGCTTCCCTGAGGTTCTGCTACTTTCCTGTGGACAAAAGCACCCATGGAAATTTCACTATTTATGTTCAAATTTTATTTTGTGTTTGATGGAGGAAAAAAATGGATAATATACCCATTTATTTTATAGCAACAAAGTCTAACAACTGATCCTAGCCCAGGAGGAAATTCCAGCTCAGCCGAGCAGGCAACAAAAGCCACGGAGTAGCCAGAAATAATGAAATAAGAGCTATTGGTGTGAAATTCAGTTGTGGGGACCCTATTTTCCAAACCAGCATCAGCTCACTGTGCTCTTCCTTACCCCCACCCGGGGAAACTCTTGGAAATGTTTAGCTTGTATGCAGAAACATAGACATTTACTCAGTTCTGCTATAACACAACATATGTGATTCTAAAAAGCATTGCCTCATGTCAGACTGTACAATTAAAACCACAGGGTTGAAGAAAAATATGGGGCTAGGGGAACAACACTTAAAAACTTTATCAAGGACACATTTTTTAGAAAGATAAAACCCTAATAAAAAGGGCAGCATGGTTTTACACATGCCAACTGATTAAGAGATGCATAAACACTGCAGAAAATATGGTACTTTACCTTGAAGTGCAAAGATAAATGAAGTGGGAAGGGTTGCAGCCTGTGAGTTGCTGTGAAATGGTGAAGGTCATTAATCTGGAGCTTGGTGGACGTTGCTGACACCGATGTGGGTGGGTGTGGCTCGTAGAACAAGTACTGATTGGAGGGGTTGATAGAGATGGCTGAGGCCTGTGCGTGTGTGCGTTTTGTGTGCGTGCCTTAGCAGCTCTGTACAGGTGGGCACCATTTTTCTGCATTGACCTTTGTGTTTTTGCAAAGGAAGTCACCCCTAAGCATACACAAGACTCCCAAGGTGTTCAGTGTTCTGTAATGTATTAAAATGTGGGAACAAGCCGGGCTCGGTGGCTCAGCCTGTAATCCCGCGCCTTGGGAGGCTGAGATGAGTGGATTGCCTGAGCCCGCGGGTTCGAGACCCGCCTGGGCAACTTGGCGAGACCTCATCTCTACAATAAATCAAAAGATCAGCCGGGCGTGGTAG
>CAUYQG010161017.1:0-14336 GCA_963574415.1 Tarsius wallacei | reverse complement strand
GCCTCCAGCCTGGGCAACAGAGTAAGACTTCAACTCAAAAAACAAACAAACAGCCGGGCTCGGTGGCTCAGCCTGTAATCCTGCGCCTTTGGGAGGCTGAGGTGAGTGGATTGCCTGAGCCCGCGGGTTCGAGACCCGCCTCTACAATAAATCAAAAAATTAGCCGGGCGTGGTAGCGCGTGCCTGTAGTCCCAGCTACTTGGAAGGCTGAGCGGAAGGATCGCCAGAACCCAGCAGGTCGAGGCTGCGGTGGCCGGGAGCGGCCACTGCACTCCAGTTTGGGCGACAGAGTGAGACTCCAACTCAAACAAAAAAAAAACAAAAACAAAAACAAACAAACAAACAAACAAACAAAAAACACTAGTTCCACTCTACAGATATTTATTAAGTATCCACCCTAAATCGAGAACTATGGTAAATGATAGGGCCATCTTTGAAATTAATTGACCATTCTATTTTCTAAGAAATGTTCTACCCTGGCTAAAATCACAATCTAGTTTTTCTTAAAAGTGCTTCTAAAACATTTCCAGAGAAAGATTCCTTAGGCCTGAGGACTTCTATCAAGGGCATTTTGCAAGAAGTAACTCAGACATGTTGAAAAATCCTTAAAAATCTATAAGAATTTTGCCTTTGCCGGGCTCGGTGGCTCAGCAAAAAAAAAAAAAAAAAAAGAATTTTGCCTTCTGCTCCATATTTGTTAATATGCATTTCTTTTGGGGGGAGGAGAGCTTTTTTTCTTTCTCATATTTGTTAATATGTATTTCAATATTAAAATAATATTTAAAATTTTTACCCTCATAAAGAGAAAATTTTCTTTAAAAAGACCAGGAAGCCGAACTCGGTGGCTCAGCCTGTAATCCCACGCTTTGGGAGGCTGAGGTGAGTGGATTGCCTGAGCCCGCAGGTTCGAGACTCGCCTGGGCAACTTGACAAGACTTCATCTCTACAATAATCAAAAATTAGCCGGGTGTGGTAGCGTGCGCCTGTAGTTCCAGCTACTCAAAAAAAAAAAAAACTAGCGGGGCGTGATGGTACACACCTGTGGTTCCAGCTACTTTAAGGCTAAGGCAGAAAGATCACCTGCGCCCAGCAGGTTGGGGCTGCAGTAGCTATGAGTGTGCCACTGCCCTCCAGCCTGAGCAACAGAGTAAGACTCCAACTCAAAAAATAAAATAAAAAGACCAGGAACAGTGTCTCACGTCTGTAATCCTAGCACTTTTGGAAACTGAGGCAGGATTGCTTGAGCCCAGGAGTTTGAGACCGGCCTAGAAAACACAGCAAAACCTCGTCTCTACAAAAAAAATTAAAAAAATTAGCTGGGCACTGGTGGCATGTGCCTGCAGTCTAACCACTCAGGAGCCTGAAGCAGGAAGATCGCTTGAGCCTAGGAGTTTGAGGCTGCAATGAGCCATCAATCCGCACTACAGCCTAGATTAGAGTGATACCCCAACCTTCCCCCCCCCAAAAAAATGTTGCATTTGTTAGAAAACTGTTTGGCTATAATTAACAGAAAACCTAAATGATGGCTTAAATCACTGGAGGGTGGGGGTGCCTTTTTATCACAAAACAAGAAACCTGTAGGTGAGCAGTGATGTCTGGATGCTTCCACAATTATTTTGTTGTCCCAAGACTGGAGGATTGTAGCTATTGCAGCTTGAGATGAGATGTCCAAGTTCAGGACAGTAGGGGTGAGGAGATCACATGACCACCCCTTGCTGCAAGGGAGGCCAGGAAATTAAGGAGTTGTGATGTCATGTGTTGCTTATATCTCTCGAAATATTGTTTACACTCACCACTATTTTGAAATTATGGAATTTTTTAGACATACCACTAGATCTTCTTATTTCATACATTATTAAATAAACATATCACACATTTGTTTACTTCATAGTTTGATAACTGTGTTAAAGTATAATCAGTTTCCTTAGTAATCTGATGAACTTTATTTTATGTGTTTAAAAATATTATCAGGCCAGGTACTCTGGCTCATGCCTGTAAGTCCAGTACTTTGGGAGGCCGAGGCAGGAGGATTGCTTGAGCCCAGGAGTTTGAGACCAGCTTGGGTAACATAGTGAGACCCCCATCTCTACAAAAAATGAATTATTAAAAAATTAAAAATAGGCCAGGCTTGGTGGCTCAGCCTGTAATCCCAGCACTTTGGGAGGCCGAGGGGAGTGGATTTCCTAAGCCTGCAGGTTCGAGACCAGCCTGGGCAACTTGGCGAGACTTCATTTCTACAATAAATAAAAAATTAGCCGGGTGTGGTAGTGCACACCTGTAGTTCAGCTACTTGGAAGGCTCAGACAGAAGGATCGCCAGAGCACAGCAGGTCAACGCTGGGGTGGCCGTGAGTGTGCCACTGCCCTACAGCCTGGGTGACAGAGTGAGATTCCAACTCAAAAAGAAAATTACTATTCTGAGAAGGAATCCACAGGAGTCACCTTTTCCCCCAAAAAAGGCATGAGTGGAGTGAACAGTAGCTTCCAATTTAGCAAGGACATTGTTTCCTTTGTTGTACATCATAGATAATAGATGTTCAATAAGTATTTATTGAGTTGCATTTGGAGGACCTCAAGTAGTCTGCTGGATGTTTTCCCTTTCCTCAGTGTCACCACCCAAAGGCTGGGCCTGCCACCAACCCCACTTCCTCCTAAGAGAGGAAGTTGATCAAGCTATCCCCATCCTGCATGCAATCCACACGGCCTAGGAGGCCAAAGCTGGCTTCCTCAGAGCCAGATCCTCCTTTGTGTTTTAAAGTGAGTGTCATGCACATGAAATGATTGAGATTATGATTACAGCACAGTGGGTGGTATCAGGAAAACTATTCACATGGAGCCCAAATATAAATGCTGCAAAACTATGAAATGTTTAAATATACTTGGCCATGGAAAACTCTAATAACAGCCACTTGTGTAAGCGGTTTAGCAAGTTCATTTACATTATCCATTCACTGTGTTATGTTTTGTTTTCCTTTTACAATAAACTATACATTTCTGCCAACTCTTCATCCTTTCTTTCTTAGTCGCACTGCCATTTGTTCACGCAATATGGTGGTTTGCTCAAAAACCTAAGAGACGCATTTCACTACTTTTCTCTTATTTTTCTTTCTCATCTGCAACGACTCTTCCTGTTTACTCATCGGAAAGCTCTTTTTATCCTGCCAGCGAAGCTGTGCTTGAGTGCTAATCTTAAGAAACTTAGCAGAGCCGGGCTCGGTGGCTCAGCCTGTAATCCCACGCCTTGGGAGGCTGAGGTGACTGGATTGTCTGAGCCCGCGGGTTCGAGACCCCGCCTGGGCAATTTGGTGAGGCCTCATCTCTACAATAAATCAAAAAATTAGCCGGGCGTGGAAGCGCACGCCTGTAGTTCCAGCTACTTGGAAGGCTGAGGCGGAAGGATCGCCGGAGCCCAGCAGGTCGAGGCTGCGGTGGCTGGGAGTGGCCATTGCACTCCAGTCTGGGCGACGGAGTGTGACTCCAACTCAAAAAAAAAAAAAAAAAAAAGAGAGGCTCCATTTGGATTCCAGATGACAGAGGGCAAGCAAAGGTGAACACGCCTTCTGAATGGGAGGAGTGAAGATGTCCTGGCACAGGTCTTTTGAAATAGCAAAAGGAACACATCTGTTTCCTCTAATATTGATAAGCTTTTTGAGGGCAAGTGTCTTGTAGTACCACTATTATTGATGGCTACTATTTAGCAAGTAGAGTCAAATGTTGCTTAATGGCAGGGATACCATCTGAGAAATGCATCATCAGGAAATTTCATCATTGTGCAAATGTCATGGAGTGTACTTACCTAGATGGAATAGCCTACCTCATACTTGGGCTATCTTGTGTAACCTATGGCTTCTAGGCTACAAACCTGTATAGCATGTTAAGGTACTGAATACCATAGACAATTATAACACAAAGGTAAGTATTTGTGATTTAAACATAGAAAGATACAGTAAAAATATGGTATTATACTCTTTCAGGACCACCATTGTACATATAGGACCACTGTACCTACTAGGTGCCATGCCCTAAGTAAGGTACACACACACAAAGCATAATTGGTCTGGAATTACTATGAGAGGAATATTGGAGGATAAAAGGCATCCTCAAACAAAACCTTAGACCAAGGCCATAATATACAAAATGAAAGATGGGAACTTTTCTGTTGAGCTGTAGGTGACAACGAGTGAGCTCTGTTGGCTCCTCTCCTCCCCTTTTGTTTGTGGCTCTGGTGGCTACAGATACAACTTTGGGGAATGCCCACAGCCATGCAGAGAACCATCAGAAAAAACAGCATATTGAGATGGCCTTGGCTGGGCCAGGCACCACGAAAGGAGAGAGGTGGGAAGACAGCAGAGGAGTTGTTTTCCTGTGTGGCACTCAGGCTAAGGGATCCAGCTCCTCAGACAGCAAAAGTTACCTGCTGTCTTCTCCTGAGTCATGATAAAGCCTCCTCCCCTTGTCTGAGGACCCCTGTGACTTTGAGAAGCACCTCCATGGTAGACATGAATCTCCAGTCTCGATGCCAAGAGAAACAATTGTCCTGGACACTTTTCCCATTTCTCTATACTTAACTCCCACATAGAAGTAGAAAGAAGTCATTATTCTACTTGTTGTTCACCCTTAACATCCATGAGTCCTTGGAAAATGCATCCCTGCCAGTTGAGAGCTCTGCCTGCAGACTTCAGGGAACCTGCAGAAGTCTGACCTCCTTGCAACCTTTCTTTCCTCCTTGCTGGGCCCTGACAGATATTGATTTAACTGAGAAGGGGATGATTTGGGAACTCACCTTCCCCTGACTTCCACAGCCACCTCTCAACAGTGTTTGGCAAAGGCTTGGAAGGCTGTCATCTATCATGCTCACCTTTCATATTCCATACAGCCTCCCTGGGTGTTTTCCTATCTTGTCAGTGCTAATAGAACCCTTGGCT
Source organism: Tarsius wallacei (assembly GCA_963574415.1). NCBI lineage: Eukaryota > Metazoa > Chordata > Mammalia > Primates > Tarsiidae > Tarsius > Tarsius wallacei. The sequence goes on along the minus strand of CAUYQG010161017.1, from coordinate 9,412 downwards.
GTTAGAGTCCCTTCCTCTTTCTGCTCTTTCTCCAACACAATCCCCTAGAGTAATAGTAGCAACAAAAATGAATAAATAAATCAAAGTCTTGCATTTGAACATATTATCATAAAAAAGCACATTGACTTTGCAATTGAGCACAGATAAAAATATAACCATTGTATTTTTTCTTAGCTATAAAATTGAGTGAGTCACAGATGCTACATTGCAGAATTGTGATTACTAATGAGATGTTATGTAAAATGCTCAGTGCAGCGCCTGGGACACAGTAAGTGCTCATAAATATTAGTAAGTAAATAACTTAACCAAAGTAAATAAATACAGAGATAAATGGATAACTGAATGGGTAAATGAACAGTATAGCACTTGAGGTTAGTTACCATTCTCTTTCCTTCTCTGTGAAGGTAATAATTACTACCTACTTTAAGCAAGTCACATCTGGTCAAATGCAAACTCAGATCTCTCTAACTCAAGACATATGCTTCTAACCACTAACCCAGAGGTTCAGGAAAGGTGAATGGATAAGAGTATGGGTAGTGGGGCTAAGCCACATTGGGCTGAATCTCAATAGTGCCACTTAATAACTGTATAACCTTGTGCATGTCATTTAAACTTTCTGTGCTTCAGTTTCCTCATCTTTAAAACAGAAAAGATAGTGTCTGTTTCATGGAGACCATGGTAAGAGTAAATAACATAACACAGAATAGAGCTTAACCTACTACCTGGAGTATGGCAAGGTACTCCCTAAATCTCCTGGTGACAGATAAGTCTGCTGTTGTTACTATTTCCACAGTAGGCTATAAACAGCTAGATTTCTGCTTGCCTTACTTCAGAACCGCAAGCCCTGAACACTCCTCTTACCCCTCCTCAGCCCTGAACTGAAGCATTTGGATAGTAAATGTCCCATTAGCCTCCTGGAATTACCCTGCCATTTGAGAAGCACATAGGGACTGCCAGACACCACCAGACACACTCCAGGAGGCAGTGCTCTTTTATCTTTGACAGTCTTTCTTCTTCTCCCCCAGCCTGGACCCCAGAAGTCCCTGATCACACACCTTGAGGTTGGGCTCCCCTGGGTTATTTCATTGTGACAGGCTGTTCTGCTCATATTAGGCACAAAGGCTGACTGAGATGCAGGGCTGCAAAGCCAGACTGAGATGCAGGCCGCCCTCAGGAGCAAGCATACACTTGAGGTCAGCTAGACTTAGCTTTGGATCCCTCATTTCCCTGAAAGTAGGCCACTCTTCTTCTTGCTTTTGGACAGCAACTATATTTTATTTTTCAGTTTAAAATATAGTTCTCGCACGGTAAACATGTAAAAAGTTGCTAATCTACTTCTGGAGCCAATTTACAAGCAGAATAAAAATGAAAAAGAAAAAAAGAGTTTGAGGTATGGTGCTGAATGAGAGCATTGTGACAGTCCACACATCCCAGGATGCATGTGAGTTCAGCTCTAAGACAACTATCCGTAGGCAAGGAGGTGCTTGCAGAAGAGAGACTCATCTTATCCTTGGGCTGAGATGCAGGCTCTCTGATGAGATTGTCATCAGAGCAGACAGGATCATGGGAGGAAGCTCACAGAAGCCTGACAAATCTCCATCACACAGAGTATATGGAACATAGAGATGGTGCCTGCCCATGACCTGGATAATTTTAAACTTAGAGAGATGGGTGGCAGGGTGAAAATCAAGAGGCAGCAGTGAGGCAGCCTAGACTCCCATTCTTTGTTGTAGCCAGGATGCATGAGTTTCCCATAGGCAAGACTAGTGCTATAAGAAGAAGAGTGGAATATCTTCCATGTACTCCATCCATCCAAGAAGGCCTTTTAGGTGAAGAAACTCCATTAGAAAAAGATGAGAATTTTTACTACAGAGGGTCAAAGCTGAGGATATTCTTTAAAGATCAGTCAAGGAACCCATGGCCCATGCCAGAGAACTGTGTGTGTGAAAATGTGCAAGAGTCCACATTGGTTCTCCAAGAGAAATCTAGCAATAGCTGTCTGTCACTCAGCAGCAACAGCCAGACTGCCATAGCAACAGTTAAATGACACCTTCCCTCTTTATCTTTTAAGTCTCAACCTCTCCCCTGCCAAGAACAAGAAAGAGTCAGAAAAGAAGGGGAAGAATGGAGAGGGGAAATTTTTTTTAATGTTCCTCCCCGCTATTTGCCTCTGAACAGTGGTATGCTGCTGACCGTCTTGGAGGAAAATACCCTGATTTTTAGTGGCTGTCAATTTCCATGGTGCAAATGCTCCCACTACAGCTGATTTTAATCCATAAGCATGTCAACACTGAACTTGGAGCTACAAAGAGATTCTAACAATTCATTCTTGCTGAGACTTTGGTTAATCTCCAGCACACTGCTGTAGATGAGCCACAGAGCAGGCCTGAGCTGGAGTGGGGGAGGGAAGAGAGTGGACAGAAAGGGGAAGATTAAATTGGGTATGAGGTTCAAATTTTTATTTAGACTAGACAGGATCTTTTTAAAACTTAAGGTGAGGCTTAATGACCAACCTATTCTTGGTGTTGAATGTGATGAAGAAACTTCATAAACTCTTAAGATAGTATCAAGAAGTTTGAGAAGATCAGAGTATATTTAAGACAGCAATGAATACAAAATAAAGCCATTCTCTGTTTGTATCTCACCAAGCTCAGACTGTTTAATATTCATGTTCCAATCCTACAGGCTCCCTTAGGAGCTGATCATTATGTTCCAGAGGAGCAATGACTCTTTTGCGGATCTTTTTACCTCTTTCTCATGCTAACCATCCTCCTTCAGGGAAATGGGACTGAACTATCATAATGGGAGCTCATCTCATTTATTTTGGAGAAAATTAAAGACTTTGAACAGTGTGAGTGCAAAGCAGAACTCCAGACTTATTTAATACTGGATAGACCAGTGAAGATTTGTGACCTGAAGCCTGGTTGCATTCCCCAGCTTCCGAATCCTCCTTAAGCTGTGTGGCCATTGCATTGTGGAGTTTCTGGAGAAGATGAGCTAGGACTTTAGGAGTCCTCCTGCAGTGTACATTTCTGTTGCAAGACTTAAGCTTTAAGTTTCCTTTAAGAAGGGAAATAATTGGGGCTATGTGTCTCTCAACAAGATGTGTATTAGACCATGACCCATTACATAAACAGATATAGTTTAGACTTCCCTCAAGTCTCCAAGTCCCAGCCTGCCCCAAGCCATTATCACTTTCTTGTTAGAGAAGCAGGAGTTCTCTAACTTTACTCCCGATAAAGGTTTTATCTGTTGAAAAACAAGACAAAACAAAGGCTCTCCTTTTCATCCAGCTAAAGCCCAAACCCTTCCACTGACCTCACCTCCTGCCACTCTTTCTCTTATTCACTGTTCTCTGGCCATTCTCATTGCTATTCTTCAAACTACCAGACATGCTCCCTGGGACCTTTACATTTGTTTTTCTCCCATCTTGGCATTCCTCTCCACCAGAAGCTATGTCATACACTCCCTCATTTATTTAAGGTCTCATCTCAGAAGAAACATGTTGAGCAAAGCACTAACATCACACATAGCATGAACATTACACACAGTATATATTAGATGTTTGGTCACCATAATCTTTAGATTTGCACTGGAATGTAAACTCCATGAGAACAAGGACTTTGCCTGATTTGGTTTTATTGTACTCTTAGTACCATAATGAGCAATCTCTGCACATATAATAGTAGCACAATAGATATCTATTGAATGAATAATTTTTCTTCTATGTCATATGTTTTGAGGAGTGAGCCAATCTGGGGAAATGATCTCCCCAAATATATAGAGCAAGAGGTATCCCATGAATCATCTCTTTCCTTTCTCACTGTAAGATAGATGGAAGAAATAAGAGGTGCACCTGGATCAGCACTCTATTTTTATAGAAAGGACACAGAGCCCTAAAGAGAGGAAAATAAACACATGTGTGGAGGTGTTATATTTACCTTTACTAATCACAACATTTATCATCTCCTCATCTCTTTTGTTCATGTCTAATTCTTTCTTATTCTTTTTACTCTCTCCTTCTATCCACATTTCTTAAAACTCTGGAACTAGTAGTCTCAATAAACTTGTGTAACAGTGATCCTATTTTATATTTCATCCCTTGATCAAGTAAAGAGCTCTCTAGCCAGTCTGACACCCTCTACCTTACCAGAGAAATGTTTTAGCCGACAATAGCATGGATTCAGTTTTTTATTGAGGTATAAAGTACATATACAGTGAAATAAATCAATCCTAAGTATATTGGTAGATAGGTTTTGACAGAAATATACACTTGCATGACACACACACACCTATCAAGACATGGTGCATTCCCATTACCTCAGAATGATCCCTTGTTAACAAATCCCTATACCATTCTAGAAGCAACCACTTCTAATATCTATCAACATAAATTGTTTTTGCCTACTCAGGAATTTTACACAAATGTAAATTTTTTGGATATTTTGTCTGGCTTCTCTTGATCAGCAGATTTTGAGATTCACCCATGTGTTTCAATTTATCAAAAAATATTTTATTGTTGAGTAACATTTCTTTGTTTAAAAAACCCAAAACCTCAATTTGCTTATCCATTCACTTACTAATGAATTAGGCTTTTTTCAGGTTCCAGCTACTATGAATATCATGAATAAAGCTATTTTCATGTGCACCTCCCCCAAAATCTTTTTGGAAGTTGGGGGGTGGGTGATAGGACATAACTTTATAAGAAACTACCTATTTTCCAAAGTAACTGAATTATTTTACCCTCCAAATACAAATATATGAAAATTCTGGTTGCTGTATATAACCATTAACATCTGGTGTTGTCAATCCTGGCAATGTTAGTCATTATATTAGGTGTGTACTTGTTTCCCATTGTAGCTTAATTTCTCATTTCTTTCTTCATTTCTTATGTCAAGTATCTTTTTATGAGTTTATTGGCCATTTAAAAATATTACTGTGTGAAATATCTACTTAAGTTTCTCATGCAGTTTTCTTGCCTTTTAATATTTTTAAATTATTGAGTTATAGGAATTCTTTATAAACCCTGGAGACAAGTCCTTTTTCAATAGTATGAATTGTAAATATATTCTAACTTCCTGAGACTTGTGTTTTTGTTTACCTAATAATGTCTGTCTAAAAATAGATGCTTTAATTTTGATAAATCTAATTAATCAAAATTATTAGCTTTTTGTGTATTTTTGAGCACTAGATAAACTCTTGCCTATCCCAAGGTAGTAATAATGTTATCATACGTTTTCTTTCACAGATTTTAGAGTTTAACATTTACATTAAAGTTCATAACCCATTTTGAGCAAATTATTATGCATTATACAAAGTGAAAGCCGAGTTTTATTTTATCCATATGATTATCCAGTTGATTTAGCACCATTTGTCAAAAAGATTACCTTTGAATTACCTGCACCTAAAAGAAAGTCTTCTATCTAAAAGTATAAACACAATAAAACATGAAAACATACAAAAGTATAAAACTCACTGGTACAGCAGATACACAAAGGATCAAAAGAAAAGAATCAAAACCTTATCACTACAGAAAACCACCAAACTGCAAATATAAACAATGAGAGAGGAAGAAACAAAGAATATACAAAAAACCCCCCAAACCCCACAAAAAAACCACCAGAAAACAATTAACAAAATGACAGGAGAAAGTTTGTACCTTTTGATAATAATCTTGAATGCAAATTACCAAATAAAATATAAAATTTCCCAGTAAAAATACACATACTGGCTGGATGGATTAAAAACATGATTCAACTGTATACTGCCTATAATAAATTAAACAATATGCTTCTGAATGACAACTTTGTCAAAATTGTTTAGTCATATAAGTGTGATTCATATGTTTCTAAGCTCTGATTACTATAATTTTATGGTAAGTCTTAAAATTAGTAAATATAAATTATCCAACTTTGTTTTTGTTTGTGAAAATTGTTTTGGCTATTCTGGATTATTTGCATTTTTATATAAATTTCAAATTCAGGTTGGCAATTTCTACCAAAACAGCCACATGAGCTTTTGATTGTGGTTGCAGTGAATCTACAGACCACTTTAAATGAGTTCCCATCTTAACAATGCAGTACTATATTTTTAAATCCTAGCATAAGGTACATATCTCCAAATATTAAAATTAAAATTAGATAATTTTTAGGCAGAATTCTGTATTTATAAATGAGGAGTGCTTGCCTGTCTTTCACTAAATATTTTATATTTGTCATAGTATGAATATTGTTTTTATTTTATATTTGAATTTGTTTGTAGAATAAAATTAGTTTTGGTTTATGAATTAGATATTTTTTATTTTGTTGAATATATTTCTAATTTTTTTTTAATTCTTAGGATTTTTTTTCACAAGCATATTGTCCAAATTTATCTTAGCCTTTTCTTTTGACATGCTTTTTATTATTTTCTGTTATTGAGCTGGCTAATGCCTTTCATAAAATTCTGAACTATTGTGATAAGAGTGAATATGTCATGCTCATTTTAGCAGCACATACACTAAAACTAAAAGATAAAGAGTAGGTTATCATAGACCCTAACAAGGATAAGATGCACATTTATAAAGCATTTCATATTTGAAATGAAAAATTCAATAAGGAGATCCATATCATAAAGAAGAACCAAACAGAAATCTTTCAGTTGAAGAATTAAATGAATGAAATAAAAAAAAATAGCTTTAATAGCAGAGTTAATAAAGTGGAAGAAAGAATCTCTGAACTTGGGGATTCTCAGGAAGATGGTGGTAGAACCAGTTGGATTAAGCAAGTCCCAGTATGAGTGAGTGAGTATATGGAAAATTTTGCATACATGTTGGTGAGTAAGTGGAGATGTGAGTGGCTGACTGAGTAGGGACTTGGGAGCAAGTGACCAGGGCTCACCTGGTGAAGTGACTGGTGCTGCAGCTGCTCTGCTTGGTCCCTAGTGCTTTCTGGGTCACAGAAGCAGGATGCCATTTTAAAAAAATCAACAAAAGCCTTCCCAGGAAAAAGCTGCCAGAGAGACTGCCAGCTCCAAACCCTACCTTGCCACTGCAGTGCCTGACCAAAACTGGCAGCAAGGGCAGCAGAGGGAGCAAAGCAAGGGAACCCAGAGGCAGAGCCCCGCTGGGAAAACTCTGCCACCATCTTAAAAACTGGACAGAAAAGTGTTTCAGCTTGCTCACCATGGAGTGACAGACCCAATCTCTGTGACCAGTGGATTAACTGATCATGACCCAAAGGGAATATACTGAAAGCACAAACTCCGGAGGTACAGAATGAGTGTTTAGTCTCAGGCACCCCACCTCCTACCGTGATTCAGCAATGGGACAAAGGGTGTGGTAAGAAAAGGATGAGAAAGACCTCCAAAGAGATCAGTGGTGAGTCTGGAGCTGACACAACCCTCTCCTTCCCCGCAATCCTCTGAATGTCAGATCCACACAGCTAGGGCAAGATTAAGAGGAACAAACCCAGGCAGAGCCTGGACATTAGCCACAATTAAAAGGACTCCACTTCAGGATAAGCCTGGCTGAGGTACTCCCGACCAGTGTCTGGGGAAGAGACAATTCCACACCCCTCCACTGAAGAGTATCCCCTTGACCATATGAGAGTGGAAAGGGAAGACTGAAACCTTGCCCACCTCCACTGCCCCCTCCTTCTGCCCAGGGATGGACACTGGGAGATTGTGAATGAGGTCAAAGTTCTGCAGCAGACAGTAGAGGAGCAACTAAGAGGAACAACTATAAAACCTGCCACAAGAGGGAGGGTTTTTTGTTTGTTTGTTTTGTAATTCTTTAAATCTTTTTTCTTTGTGCATGAATATGTATGTGAGGGTTCAATCTGCATCACCCCATGCCCTTTTTTTTTTTCATTTTTTGGTTTTTGTTTATGTGTGTACATGAAGGATTGAATGCTCATCTTTCACTTTTTTGTTTGTTTGTTTTTGCTTTTTTGTTCTCTTTATCTTTTTTTAGTTTAATATGTGTGTGAATACATGTGTAAGGATTCTATTTGAATTCCTTTTTTCTTTTTTTTTTCTTCTATGTCTTTTCTTTTCTCTTTTTCTTCTTCCTTCATGTTGGGTTGTGTGTATGTGTTTGTGTGTTTGGTTTTCCTGTTTTTCATTGTTGTTATTGGTTTTTGTTTTGCTTTATTGTTATTCCAGTTTGCTTTGGGGTGTGTGTGTGTGTGTATGTGCGTGCTTGCACATGTATGTGTGTTTAATTGTTTTATGCTTTGGTTTCTGCTCTTGTTCTGTATGTTATTTTAAATTTTTTTGTCCATCTTATTTCATTCTACTTCTCTCTGTTCTCTTCATTACTGTTACTGTATCTTGGACTCAGGGGGTAAACACATGTACTCATTGCATCATCATATAGAGTGGATCGCAGGGAACTCATACCATAATCGGTGAACATTGTGATTTGCAAGTAGTTTCTGATCCCCATTCTCCACCTTATTCGATGCTTAAAACTAAAAACTAAAGGAGATAGCAAAAACTTCCCATCTACAGCCCTGCTACAGAATAGAACAAATTCGTAGCACTGATGATCGGGGAAGAATAGATGGTTGTGCAAACATCAGAAGTGAAAACTTCTCCTACTGCCACTGACTAGCTCAACTAAAGAGAAAAGAATGAGACCTGTCACAAATGAAAAAAATCAACAGAAGAACACAGGTAATTCTGAGTGTTACAAAGAGAAAATGCTGAAAAATCAGACCTCAAAACCCAAACAATGGAAGTCACCAATGACTGACCCCAAAATACAACAAGGATTAGAGAATAGATGGAAAGATTGATTAAGACTCAAGAAAGACAATATGCACACTGAAAGAACTTTTAACAGAGATTTTGCTAATAAAAAATTTCAACCATGAAATATAACAAGATGACAATCATGGAAAGCAGAATTAATCAAGCAGAAGAAAGAATCTCAGAACTTGAAAATGAAAATATGGAATTAACCCAGTCTGTAAAAAACATAGAAAGAAAACTCAGAAAGAAAGAATAAAGTCTCCAAGAGATGTGTGTTTATATCAAGATGCCAAACCTATGCCTGATTGGTATCCCTGGAGAAGAAAGGGAAATGGAGAACACCTTGGATCAAGTATTTCAGGAAGTTATCCAATCTCATCAGAGATATTACCATCCAAACACAAGAGATACAGAGAACCCATGTAAGACATCAAATAAGAACCTATCTCATCAGAGATGTCACCATCCAAACACAAGAGATACAGAGAACCCATGTAAGACATCAAATAAGAACCCAATCCCTCAGCACATAGTAATTTGCCTACACAAAGTAGGCACAGAAGAAAAAAAATCCTAAAGGTAGCAAGAGAGAAAGGCAGACTACCTACCAGGGAAATCAATCAAACTAGCAGCAGACCTATTGGAAGAAACACTACAAGCTAGAATGGAATGGAGTCCA
>CAUYQG010161011.1:0-20422 GCA_963574415.1 Tarsius wallacei | reverse complement strand
GTAAATTTGCATTTAAGAATCAGTGGTGGGAAACTATGGGGGGGGAGGGATAAGGGAAGGGATTAATGGCAATAAATACCTGTCTGGGGATGGGGGGACACTCCTTATCAACAAGGGTGCCTGAACGAGACATATTTGTGTGCCTAACCCTTAACTGTACCCCTCAATATCACAATAAAAAAATATTATATATATATATATATAAAAAGAATCAGTGGAGGCAATATCATAAAAAGAAAGAACTGACATCATAAAATCAATGGAAACATTAAAAGCAAAAACAAGATGCAGAGCCAGCACATGCAGTTGTTCACTTTGACTGTAGAGAGAATGAATTAGGAGACTAAAGGGATTCTGGTTTGTTGACTTATGAAGAAAAAAGAATATTCCAAGTATAGGAAGGAGGTAAAATATGTATTGAGTAGAAGATAGCTTTGGAGGTTAGGGAAATAAGGAACACTCTATATTCCATCTCTTCCTTTGATCTTTGGGGAAAAGAAGTAATAATCTCACTCTTGAATATTTGGAGCTACAACTAACACCGAGGAAGAGAAATAATTAATCGTTAGTGGACGAACAACTTTCTCCTCCAACTCTTTTGATGCATTAGCTTCCTAAGATGTTCCTCTGCAAAAAAAATACTTTGATGATTCTACATTGATATGAGTACAAAATTCAAACTCCACTTTGGTCTGAATGTTTGTATCGTTCTCAAGATTCATATGATAAAATTTATTCCCCCCCCCCCCATTGTGGTGAAATTAAGAGGTAGGGCCTTGGGAGATGATTGGGTTATGAGGAATCCATCCTCATGAATGGGATTACTACTCTTGTAAAAAAAAAAAAAAAGCTGAGAGGGCATGTTTGTCTTGCCTTCAATGTGAGGACACAGCAAGAAGATTCCATCTGTGAGGGTGAAACTTGGACTTCCCAATCTCCAGAACTGTGAACAATAAATTTCTGTTGTTTATAAATTACACAGCCTAAGGTATTTTGTTACAGCATCTCAAATGAACCAAGACAAGATTCTTAGCTTGGATTTAAAGCTTTCCACAATCTGGTTTTTATCTTCCTTTCCACAATTTTCATTATCTTCTTTCTCAGTCTTTCAATTTCTCAGGATGTGGAATACTTAGTTTTCACAGTTGATAAATCCAATGTTTTAGAAGAGTAAGCATTTGGATGTTATGATTATTTGAAGACAAAAATAACCAAAGAGAGTTTTCAGCCTTTCCCATCTCCTAATCTGCAAAAACAGGGTTTTTGCATTGTCTACATAGTTTCTTTGCCTTTTCTTGCCCCTAAGTGGTGTTCTGCTATTATAGGCCAACTTTTGGGGGTTTGTGATGCAGAATAAGAATAGTTGGAAAGAGCTGAATAACAAGAGTGCTCAGACCTGGTGTAGAGCAAGTTTTTTCTTTTGTTTTTTTGTTTTTTGATTTTTTTTTAAAGGTAGTTTTTAAGAGAATGGCACTAGAAGAGTTCCAATGTGTGAAGAAAATAAATGGGAGAAGAAATGAAAGTTTTATAACACATATAAATGTGGACTATATATCTTCTTCAAATGCAATTCAAAGTGGTTGAGTGATTTGATTTGATTGTGCACTGCTGAGACTGAATCACATGGGTCCTGGCTTCAATGGGCTTAGACGTATGATAGTGAAGTTCTGGAAACTAAGTGAACATTAGTAGAATTGAGTTTAAAGGTACTGACAATAGTGTTTTTCCAGTTGCATTTCTGAAACTCAAATTTCTATTGTATTTAGAATTCTTTCAAAGTCAGCTGTCAAGGCTCACCTTCTCTGAGAAATCTTTTCCTTGAGTTTCTCTTTCCCCAGTGGAATGGACTCTCCATCTTTTGAGTTACACTTCTCCCTATACAGATTTCTCTCATTACCCCTATAGCATTTGACTGAATTTATTTATCTATGTCTCAGCCAACTGTGAGTTCTTTGAGGTTGGGAACCATCTTTGTATCCTAAGAGCCTTGCCCTGTTCCTGGAACATAGTAGGCACTTAATGCACACTTGTTGAATAACGGTTGCTTAGCCAGAGTTTCTGCTTATTGTTTCTCCCATTTCAACCCATGTCTACATACCACTGTGTTTTTCCAAATGTATTTTTCAGTAGGAAGGAAGAACCTTATATCCCAGCAAGGTCCCTTGCCAGTCCCGGAATTTGCACTTTTAGATTGTATAGTTAGAAGAGCTAGAACAAAGGAACAGGAGGAAAAGCATCACACAGGAGCATGAAAGTTATCATGAATGTTCTGATTTTTATGTAAAGTAGTGTGATCACTGGTGTTTATTATATTTTAAACCAGCAAGCAAACAAATAAATAAATGATAGCTATGCATGGACCAATGATGAAAGTGTGCCAAAAACCAGGGGTCCAATTCTATGAACTTGAAGTAAACAAAATTTAAAACTAGTTGTAGTGCAATGGGGTCGAAGGTTACAAGTCACATGCCTGTTATGCTTCTCCCTGCCTCTCCCATGTTTGAGATCCTTGTTACTTTCTCCTTGCTGACTTCACTTGCATACACTATTGTGGATAATGTTTAGAAAGTTTGCTTTTCATGCCTGGGTACTTATTCACAAAAAGGTATTCACATTTTGTGTTGAGGATTTCTTGATAATGACTTTCTGCAGGTAGTCTTCAACCTTTAGGGTGTCATTAACATTTTACATTTCGGAACCGATCTCTTCGTGATTCTGATTCATTAGATTTGTTTTTTCACCCAAGAATATGACTTTAAATAATCATTCTTACTTGATGCAGGTACTCCAAGAAAAATATGTCATGATATGATTTTGGTCAGGGTCTTTTTGGAATATCAGTTGAGCTGCAACTTCTTAGTGGTGTAGAAATGTACAATGACCCTGAAGATACTTTCAAGAAGAGCATCAAAAATGGATAGAGAAATCGAAGGATTGATTTGAGGCATTTGCTAGGTTTAAAAGATCTAAATGTGTTTAATCCTTGAAGCCCGGCTCAGCAACAACTAATGGGAGATGTGATAATGCTCCATAAATATTTGAATGGCATAAACATCAAAGGTGGTGAGAAATTATTTAGCTTGTTACAAGATAGTATAATTAAGAGTAACTAAAACTGACCTCTAGGCTGAATCTAGGATTAGCCAACTGAAAGTAAAGTGACTAGGTTTCAGGTTAGACTCTTAACAGAAGTGTTAAATCAATAGGGATAAAGGTGAAAAAATTGATCCACAAATGAGGTGATTTTACTTATATTCAGAGGCCAGGAATGGATGCCCCCAGATTTACTCTACTCTCCAGTTTCTTTCCGTATCACCCACCTGGACCTCTCTGCCACTGTTCTCATAATTGCCCTGGTAGACTTTCACCACCGACCCTTTGTCTATGGGGACATCACAATGCTGGCCAGGCTTGATTCTCCAGACTGTCACTTGCCAGTCTCTCTTTTTGATGTCATTCAACAGATGTTAAGTTTACTAATAAGCACCTTTAAAGTGTTTCTTAAGATACTGTTCTAGGCACTGGGTAACAAAACAAACAGGCTCTGTCCTCAGGAATTTTATATTCTAGAGGATACTGATAGCCATGTTTCTAACTGAAATTGACTGAATACTTTCACCAGGTATGTCCCACCAGGGGGAATACGATAGTCCTTGGTTATAAGCTAACCCCAGGAGGCAGGTAGCAGGAAGAAGTTCTATTATCATAGAAATGAGTACATTCTCACATTCTTATTTCCAGCCCTTTCTGATTTACCTTCTTCACTGCCTTTTATTATTAGCTCAGCTGAATTTGCACCATAAACTCCAACAAATGCTCTTCGTCCTGCCTTTCATCACCATCAGAGAGGTCTTCAGAACAAGGGAGCCGGGCCCTTTCCCCCAGGGCTGGGTTTTGTGTGCTGTCCTCATAGATGGCAGCTTAGAGACTAAGAGATGGCTGACACATAAATTTTAGTAAAAAGATTTAAAAAAATACCCATACACTCGGTAAGCTTAGTTCCATCTCCCAGTCAAAAACAAAAATAACAAATAAAAAGGAAATATTCTTCCTCTCTTCCAGGTTTTTCCTTTCCATCTCATGCTGCAGGTTGCTCTTTTGTGATTTTCTCTTTTAGGGTTGTTTACTTAAAAAAAAAAAAAACCAAAGAAACAAAGACACAAAACCACCTAATCTCATCCATATACAAATGTTCTGGGCAGGGAAGTTAAAATACGTGACTTGGGTGTTGGAAGGTGGCTGACTACATCACACAAATCCACACTCAGAACTGTTTATGTGATTTAATACAGGTTTCCACTTCTTGGGATCTGTTTAGGTTTTCCTGGTGTCATGGCTTCTGTCCTGTTACCCCAGATCCCTGTAGACTGAGAGCTTGCGGGCAGAGACAGCCTTCTCTTTTTTGGTGATTCCATGCTACAACAACACTTGCAGGCCCTGATACTTTTTTTTTTTTACTTTTAATTTCTTTATTTTAAAGTTGTGGGGTGCAATTCAGGGTTAGGTATATAAATGTTCTTTATACAGGTACCCTTGTTGGTGAGGTGTGCTCCCTCTCCCCGGCAGATTCCTACTACGCCAATCCTGCATCCCATCCCCTTCCCGGCAGTTTCCTGCTACTGCCAATCTTTTTCATATAGTATTTCAATAATTGTTCAAGGTCCACTTATAAATAAGAAAATGTGATACTCAGTTCTTTGTTTCTGTGATAGATCGCTCAACATTATAGACTCTAAGTCTATCCAAGTTGCTGTGAAGTTCATGATTTTGCCCTTCTTTATAGCTGCATAATATTCCATCATGTATATGTATCACATTTTATTTATCCAGTTCTCTTTTGATGGATAACATAATTGGTTCCATGTTCTTGCTACTGTGAACAATGCTACAATAAACATATATGTGCAGGTATCTTTTTCATAGAGTGATTTGAATTCCTCCAGGTATATTTCCAGTAGGGGGATTGTGGGGTCGTATGGATGGTTGATTTCTAGATCTTTTAGGAATCCCCACACTGCATCACTTCCTTTAACTTTCACTGCAACTGCATGCAACCTACATGCCCTGACTCCTACAAGAATAGGGGACACACCACTTAGAGGTTTGCCATGTCTTGTCTGTCTGGTGTATTCTTAACTCCTAGGGTAAACAGCATGACTGTGGCACAGCTTTTGAACTTTAGAATTTTTAAATAAGTTCTTTTTACAAATTTTTCTGGGTTGAACTTAGAACTGTGATCATCTTGATTGAATGAAAGTGCTTAGCTACCCTCTGTGAAGAATACGCATGCAGATGTTTCAAAGTGATTAGTGAATGGTGAAGAGTCTTCCCAGGGTCATTTTCTGGACTATTATTGCAAACTGAATGGGAGGGATTGACAACAGGACAAGATGTAGCCAGGAGAAGTCTAGAACAGTGATGTTCATCTTTTAGCTACAGGTTGCATGTGGCTACACAGCTGGTCGGAATTGAGATGAGTATGAAATACACACCAGATTTTAAAAACGAAATAGAAAGAACATTGTAAAAATATCTCATTAATGAATGTTTATATTAGTTTCATGTTGAAATAATAACATTTTGGATATATTGGGTTAAAATGTATGAGTAATATTAAGATCACTTATTTCTTCTTATTTTTTAAAAATGTGGCTACTGAAAAGTTAAAATTGCATATATGCTTGCACATATTTTTATTCGACAGTACTGCTCTTGAAAAAAGATATCTAGAATATATACATCTAATTAAGTATACCTTATATTTCTAAAGAAATTTGTATTTTTCTGGTACTGCTTCAAGCTACCATTTAAACTAGCTTAGAATTAAACTGCCACCTTTGCTTTGAAAACATCTGGCATGCAACACCCAGCCATAATTATTTTTCTGCTACAACCATGTTGCTATAGGAGCAAAGTTATGGTGTAATAAAGAACAACTTGAACTAATAACTTGTATATGAAAATAGTTACATCTTCATTTTGGGAGCCACGAGGCACCCATACTGTTTCATTGCACACACAAATCCCTTTTATAATGATGCTTTTTCATTCATTTGGCATGCTTTTATTATTATTAATACAACAGCAAAAACTCCATATATATCAGAGTAAAAGCATCTATTTTGGATAATCAAACCTATAAATCTTGTGACTGCTCAGATATAGCCAATTAACTGCAGTATACCTCAGAACTGCAGTATACCATATGGTGCAGAAAGGGTGGTCACATATTTCTTGCCATGCTTTTGACTGAAGGACATAGTCACAAGAGCCATGGAAACTAGTGGAGTGATACAAGTGTTTCAGTTGCCAGAGTATTCATTTGAGACCCTAGAAGAAATGTTTCTATTTCTAAAAATGTTGACTTCTTTATTAACTATGTTGAAAGTTCTCATCATTACTTTAGCAGAATTCTTCACTTTACGTTAGCACAGTCTTTATTTATACCTGTGATATCCCCTTGTTTAATAGCAGAATTTTGTTTTTTATCTTTAATAAATAAATCAGGGTTAATACTTTATAAAGAACTCTAATCACCCTTCTGTTTTGTGTTATTGCTTTGTTTCTTTGCCTATAACACCAAGGTGGTGTTGTTGCTGTTGTGTGCATCTTTGTGTATGAGAGAGACAGACATACGCACACACACACACACACACACACACATACACACACAGAGAAAGAGAGAAACAGAGAGAGAGAGAGAGAGAGAGAGAGAGAGAGAGAGAGAGAGAAGCAAGTAATGTAGGATTGTCGGCAGGCTGTAGGGATTGATATGGGTGATGATTTTTTATTTTCATTCACTGTGTTTATCTTTATATGTGAGTCCCTGATAATAATGCTTAAATAGTTTACGGCTAAATATTTATCAAATGAACTAACTGTATCACTAAGCAAAATATATTTTGAAGTTTCAAAGGTCAGGAAGTCAAATTTCATGAACACATGAGTTCTAGCCTGATTGTGTGTTTATCCCGTGGGCATCTTTTGGACATCTGGGATCTTAGTTTTATTGAGTTAAAATTGGTCCATAATTCTAATGCTTTTTTGTTTTTCCTTAAGCTGTGTTTTTAGACAGTCGTTGCTTCTGAATTATTTTGAGTTTATAACAGCAAACTTATGAAGTGCTTAGATGTGGTTTAAAAACCTGAATAAAAATATACCGAGAAAACTTTCATATTTGTACACTTCTTATTCAATATTGTTTCTTGCCTCCAAATTTCCTCCATAAAATATTGCAGATTTCAATTTCTATTTGAGTTGCCTCATCACTCCTCCAAACTATAGCTGACCTTTCCATAAATTTATTTTTGGATAAAAATGATGAGCTAGAAGATATTTCACCAAGTAAAACCCTGCCAAAACCTGATAAGGGGGATCTGAATATCCAATCCTGTGCAATGCAGGCTCACGATATCGCGAGGCTAATGGAATGACCAGGGTGAGTCTGCTCTGCTGTCAGTCACGAGGCTCCTGGGGTCTGTCCGAGGGACCCAGATCAGTACCATCCCGGCTGCAGTGCAGCATCACCTGGTGATTGTTGCTCTCTCTGACTAGCGTACCATTGGCATCGAACCAGTCCTGTAGAAGGCTGAGATGACTAGGACAGCAGCAGCAATTCCACGAATCTTGGGTTAATTTGTGCCCATTCCATTGGCCTTTTCTGGGGGAACAGAACCAGGAAAACCCTGGCAACCAGAACCCACTCTCTTTCTTCCCACCTCCCGGAAGAGGCTTTTTGTTTTGTTTTGTTTATGCTACTTCCTCCAAGCTTCATCTTCCCTCTACATTCCCACTCCATGCCTTCCTTCCCACATCAGATTTTAAGCCCACCAAGATCTGAGAACACGGTTGGGTAAAGAGAAGAAGTCAATCGCATTGTGTCCACATTTTTGTTATCGTGGAAACTGTTTGCATGGTTTTGGGTTATTGTTGTCCTTTTTCCTTCTTTCTTTTCTTTTGCAATTTTGTTATATTCAATGCATTATTATTAGGAATGAATTTGGCAAAAATTGTATTCTCCATGTATGTGACTTGTTCTAGATCTTAGGTCCCATATACTTTCAGCTTATGCTTGTATGTAGATTTTACTGATTTTCAACTTTGATTTATTTAGCCAAGGAATCTTAACGTCATTAGAATACACAGATGGTATTTCACTAAATTTGGGGAGAAGACATACATTTTATTTTTATTTATTGTTTTGTCCTCCGAATTAACTGTTAAAAATGCTCTAGATTTTGATTGATCAGAAAAAGAATTTGTGGCAATTCATTTGTGGATCACAGATGGAATGATAGCTGCTTTTCAGAATGTATAGGTACATTTCAATAAAAGTGCTCTCTTTTTGCAGATACCAATAGCATTTAAAAAACTGCAGCCGGGCTCCGTGGCTCAGCCTGTAATCCCGCGCCTTTGGGAGGCTGAGGTGAGTGGATTGCCTGAGCCCGCGGGTTCGAGACCCGCCTGGGCAAGCGAGACCTCATCTCTACAATAAATCAAAAACTAGCCGAATGTGGTAGCGCGCGCCTGTAGTTCCAGCTACTTGGAAGGCTGAGGCGGAAGGATCGCCGGAGCCCAGCAGGTCGAGGCTGCGGTGGCTGGGAGCGGCCGCTGCACTCCAGTCTGGGCGACAGAGTGAGACTCCAACTCAAAAAAAAAAAAAAAAATGTACTGCTTTAGTCTTTTCTCCCTACAAGGATATAACAATTATCCCTGATCACAGACTAACTCCTCTTTGTATACTTCCCAGTGCACACAGTAGGCATTTAATACGTATTTTTAAAAAGAAAGAGTATTTACATACACCTGTGCTGTTAAAATATCCTGTAAATTTTTAAAAAAGGCAAACCAAGCCATTAACCCTAATCTTAATTTTCCCATCTCCTGCAGTCTGAGAGTGTATGCAACTCTGAAGTAGACTGCTATAACATAATGCAATGGTGCACAGCACATTTGCTTCCCCGAGAGACAAAACATTTTTCAAACTCCTTTGTCATCCAACTTACTTGCATATCAGATCTAGGCACTGGAGATTGAAATCAACTGGTTTCTTGGTGCTGTAGAAGAGATGGTACTGTAGCTAGGGTCTTGGTAAGCTTTCATTCCAGCGGAATGGCCCTGTCTAGAGAGACAGCTTTTTTCTGAGGTCAAGTTCACCTACTAAGTAATTGAAAACCTCCTATACTCCATTCAGAACTCTGGAAATTCCCAGGAAAATTAAAAAACTTTGAGGGACTATAGAAAGGTTACCTCCTTTTGGAGCAGCACATGTTAGATGTGGGGGCTTTTATTGCACAGAAAGAAACGTGCTCAGAGGGGGTAGCTTTCTTCAGTGTCTTCTCCCAAAAAGATTTAGGCTTCTGCCACACAGTGCTCAACAGGGCAGATCTTCTCTTAGAGTGAATAAAATCATCTCTGCAAGTCCCAGTTGAATTTAGTTCTGTGGCTGAGCCCTAAGCTTGAGAGTAATAGGATCCATATGCTGCTGGGTTGAGGGAGGGGGTGCTTTGGGAAGAGCTTAGATGGAAATGTGGCTTCTAAGCCCGGGTCCAGAGATGACCTGCAGGAGAATCCTGAATCCATCCAGATCTTATGTGGATGTGCATACATGCATTTTTTTTTGACAGGATACAGAGCTTTCGTTGCATTCTTAAGGGAGTTCAAGGCTCCCACAAAAATTAGAACCTTTAATTCAGGGGACTCAGAAGTTACATTTTATATTTTGGTTGTTTACAAAATTCAAAGGGTGGTGTCCCTAGGATTTCTTATGGATGATTGTAACAAATTTTAGGTGGATATTTGTGACTAATTTGGAAAAATAAGTAGTATCAGGGCCTTTGTGTACAGCCATGTTCCTTAGAGCTGTGCCCGGATGACCGGCTATCATTTAGAACCTTAAGGGGCAGATGTTTTAGGGAGCAAAGTTGGGAAGGAAGAGAGAGAAAATTTATGAGGAAGGTTAACAAATTGGAATCCAGTCAGAGGATTGCAACTAAGATGACGGTGGATCTGAAAATTATGGAACAGAATAAACAAAAGATCTTTGAACATTTAGAGACCAGAAGGCTTTGTCCTGGGGAAATGGACCCATGATAACCACCTTTAAATACCATGTGGAAGACAAGCTGGACTTGTTTTTATTCCAAGTATCTGAGAAGGATAGAACCAGGAAGCATAAGGAATAGCTCTGGTTTGGTGGTTCATAGCTGTAACAACAGGCTCTTAGAGGACATTCCCATAAAAGCAGAACTGGAGACAATGATTTGAGTCAAGTAGTTCATTTAGGAAGGGATCCTATGACACACCATGAAGCGAGAGAGAAAAGTCAACAAAGGGCTGCTGTTGTGGGTAACTGGGGCTCAATTGCACGAGGACCTCCTGAGAGGCTGTTTAAAGCCAACTTCAGAACCCCCCACCCACCAGAACTGAGGTTATTCACTGACTCCTGCCTTCACTCACTGAGAGCGGCTCTTGAAAGGGTCAACCTACTTGAGTCCAGACTGAGCATGTACCCTCAACCAGAACACATCCTCAGATAGAGATGCAGGAAATTGCAGGCCTGTATGGAGACTGTTTACAAGTCACTCTGAGATGGGCTGAAGTCATTGAGCACCAGCACCTGCTGTGAAATCAAGTGAGAGAGAGCCCACCACGTGGGCACTTTCATGCTTACCTGCCTTCTGCCTCTTTGCATCAGTGCCGAGCAGGAGAGCCGTCACTCTGCAGCTGGCAGGGATGGAATGCATCGCTGCGGTATGACACATCGGCCCCTGTCTTGGACCTCAGGCTGTGCAGCAGACATGTGACTAAGGAAACAGCAAGGGGGAGAAGAGTTGGAGGTGACATTATCAAGAAATGCCAACCCCACGATGATGAACAGAGACAACAATTTGTCTGTCAGCTCACAGCTACCTCACTGCTCATGGGTACCAGTGTAGGGTTGGTGGTCCGGGGCCAACTCCCTAGCAAGCGTGCCCTGCTGTGCCACACATCCCTCTCAGGTTGGGTTTTGTGTCTCTTCTTTCTTTCTCTGTCACTGTGGCCATCATGTTCCCTTTAACCAGATTCTCTGTTACCAAGGAGAGAGGGAACAAAAGAGGGTTGGTAAGGATAGAGGCGTTTTGTGATTACCACGGGGCCTATGTCTGCCCTGCTGGGCATAGTCCTGCCTGTGCTGTGTTCTCTGAATTGAATTGAATTGAATTTTATCCAGGTAGATCCAGACAAGAAAACAGGCATATGCTCAGCTGGATTCTGACTCATCCATGCAGGAGATCAGCTACCAGCATTTATTCAAGCTCTTTAGTAAATTTGAACTCACTCTCTTACTCCCTAAAATTTGGACTAGGAAACAAATTACATTAAGGAGAGCATTGTCAGCAATTTTCATTTTTCTTGTTGTTTTGGGTTAAGTGTGCAAAGGGAATCAAAGAAATGGAACTGGTCATGTTGCTTTCAGTCACAATATTTCGCCATAGCTACCATTTTCCCCCTTTCCCATGCATTCCCTATCTCTCTTTGTTTGCTTTGCTTCATTCTATTCTTAATTTAGTAATTACTTAAAATTTGATATTTAGAAAAAGTACTGACTCATAAAGCTGAAAATCCATATTGTCTTCTTACCCCCCTCCAAAAGTTAGACTGCTCAATTCTTTTTAAATATCACTTATAGCCTTTCAGCCCTCGGATATAGTAACATAAAGCCATTTCTTAACCCAATTTTAAATCAGTTGCACGAAGCATAGTGGAATGAGCTTGAAAACCAGACAAAAATTAGAGTAATAAAAGCAGACAATGCCTTTGCGTATGTACTATGCCTTATACATATCAGGTTTTCTGACTGGCTTCATTTTAACTAGCTGAGAAAAATATAATCCGCCAAAGATGGTTACCAGTGTTCAAAGTCAACTGAGACCGACCGAGACGGTGTTCAGTAATTACAGCCTTGCAGTTTCTAGGAGATTCCATCCCCATCAGACCTGTGTCTCATGTCCCCATTTGTAAGATTGTCCATTATATTCAACCTGCTGGCATCACTCCGGAGCTTTCAAAGGCATTCTGGGGGCTATCTTGCTCTAGGACACGGATAATGAAATAGTTAGATGTGACTTGTATTATAATTGCCTCACCTAGCCCCCCGTTTAGCTTGAAAAGTAGACTTAATAAAAGCAGAAGTGAAAGGCATTTTATGTTTTTAATAAGGAGTCTCATATGATATTACCTGCTGTTTTTCATTGTGTGTCTCGTCTCATGGTTTTCCTTTGAGATACATGACAGAAGAAAGCCCAGCACATCTCTTAATCTTAAAGCACTTTAAGAATCTATTGCAGTAATCTACCAAAATCGATCAATACCTTCGAGCTAACAGGGCTGATTTCCAAAGTACATATGTGTACTTGTAAAGACAGGTGGATCCGTCCCCTGGTGAGTAAAGGCCCTTATGTCCAAGAAACTAGAGGATTCCACTGTATAATAATTTAATGTTCTGTTTGCAAAAGGTAATTATAAAACTCTCATTCCATCTCCTGCTCTGATGGGCTCAGGATGAATTTAAAATGGATTAAGAGGAAATGGGTAAGATGTTCTGTATTGCTGAACTCTGCCCGGTGTCATGATATGCAAACAGTGAACAGAGCGCTGAAGCTACTAAATACACACTGAAGAGCTGGCAGGGCTCAGACACGAGAACACTGGATCTGCCAGAGAAAAGGGCTCCTAAAAATAGTGCTAACAATTTACAGAAGAGAAATCTGACTGTGCCGTAAAAATCTTTGAAGGCAGAGCTGCTTGGAGCTGGATGCTATAAACATATTCACGATGTTATATTTGAGGAGGCATCTATTTTCTATGCATTAATCCCAAATGAGGAAGGGAGAGAACATCTACAAACCTGTAATACGAGATGACAGGAGATCGAACTGGAAATTGAAAGGGCTCAGGTCTAAGGAGGATTTGTCACTAATTGGATTTGCATTCTTCAGCAAGGCACAGTCATCATCCTTCTCCATAAAATGGGTCTGTTACACTGAATGTGGCCCCCAGGTACCCAAAGATGGGGGCAGGTTGAATATTCTGGATTTTCCTGAATTCTAGCCTGATTGTGATGCTAAATGGTTAAAAAACTCAGAGACCACGTTTCTTTAAAGATGTTTGACACCTTCCATTTTCTTTAAGGCTAGTAGATATTTTAAAATAAAAAATAATGCGTACTTATTATACCAAGTGAAATTCTATATACAGAGATATAAAAAAAGGTTCCAAATTAAAAATCTCTTCCCAATCTTCCTCTAAAACCACCTTACCAATGTAGTTAGCAGTGACAGTTTGGTGAAATGTTATTCAAATGTTTTCACCATACTTTCAATAATGTAGAGATCATTCTTTAAACAATTTTCTTTATTAAAATGATGACTTTTTAATTTAATGATATATCATGGATGTAAGTCAAAAGCAAGCAAACCATGGTTCAGGGTCCAAATCTGGCCATGCTGAATGTATTGTCCATGGCTGTTTTCACACTACAAAGGTAGAGTTAAGTAGCTGCAACAGAGATATTTCCATTGCAGAAATGTTTACTGTCTGGCCCTTTAGAGAAAAAAAAATGTTGTCAATTCTTTTCAATATGTATGAGTCTACCTCCTTGTTTTTAAAAAGTTGCATAATATTGTCATTGACTGAACTCTCTTGGTTCAGGAAATTGAAACGTTCAGAGGAATACAAGCCTCAGGTATTGTCAGATCTGAAACTGAAATAATGTGTGTAAGAGTCTGTCTCCCTTTGGCTCTTGATTCAGATTTCTTCTCTGTACGTGTAATTCCAGACAGTCTTCCTTTTCTAACAAAATGGCCATCATCAGTTCTAGTCTTAAATCTCACTCTGTGGTGTTAAGAGAGCTTTTCTTTTCTAGTAGTTTCCTCAGAGTTCTTGGGTAGGATTTTCATTGGCCTGGTCTCCCATCTCTGAACTGTGACCAGGGGATACAGAACTCAGCTGGTCATGTTTAGGCTAAATGCTTCCCTCTGGACCCTGGAGCATGAGGCTACCTTACCAAAACATTTGGATTGAAAGTAAAGAATGTGTGGTTACCCCCAAAATAATTGGTGTGCAGTTATTTAAAAAGATAATAAATACTAGGAGCTCAAGACAACAAATGTTCATCTTGAGCACAGGTTTCTCCAAGCACTTTGCTGGGTTGAGTATTTATATCCTTAAAATTTCTGTGTTTCTGGTGTGCTTCCCAAAAAGCCTTACTATGCTGATCATAGTTAATCTTACCAACAAACCTTAAGGGAGCTGCATTTTCTGTATTGTCACCGGCACTGGTTATTATAACACATTTAAAAAATTGATCTGATATTTGAAAAGTATCTCATTGTTTACATTTATATTCTAATAACTACCAGTGTGATTCAGTATTTATTCATAACTTTATCTTTTGTGTTTATTCTCATGTAAAATACCACCTTATGTAATTTGCCCATTTTTCTACTGTGCTGCTTATCCTCTTATATTTGCAGAAGCTCTTAGTATATTAGGCATACTAATCTTTTGTCCATTACATGTTGGGAATCTTTTTTCATTAATTGTTTGCCTCTTGATCTTATTTATGATATTATTTGCTACATTTTAAAAAGTCTATGTTAGCACTGTGAAGGAGTCTATTCCAAACACAGAAGAAAATCCCAATCTTACTGAGTTGGGTGGAAGCATTATTGAAAGTTCTGTTCATCTCTGTGACTATACTTAAAGGCCTCACCTTCAGAAGTTGCATGATTTAGGGTGTGTAAATAGCATACTACCTGGCTTCTCTATTGCCAAATGTTGTTCAAGGAGAGATCTGGATTCAGACATGCATGAACTCAGTCCTCTTTATCCACAAAGAGTCACCTGTCACTGGCATAGCTCATCTCTATTGTTTTAGTCAAATAATGGAAACCAAGATCCAGCTCCTGGGTGTAGATTAAAATCAGAGTATCACAAAGATCACCGCACTCACATGTTTATTGCAGCATTATTCACAATAGCCAAGATATGTGTACTACCCAAATATTCACTGACAGAAAAATGAATAAGGAAAATGTGGTAACTACATACAGTGAAATATTATCCAGCCTTAAGAAAAAAGAAATCTATTTGTGACAATGTAGGTGGAACTGAAAGACATCATGCTAAGTGAAATAATTGTCACAGAAGGATACACACTGTATGATCCCACTTATGTGAAGTGTCTAAAATTGTCAAACTCATGGAATCAGAAGCTAGAATTATGATTGCCAGGGTTCAAGGGAAGGGGGAACAGGGATTTGTTGTTCCATGGGCATGAAGTTACATTTATACAAGATGAATAAGTTCTAGATATCTGTTGCACAACATAGTGCCTATAGCAAACAATGCAATGCTATACACTTAACATTTTGTTAAGAGGGCAATTAAGTGTTGTTACTAGCCAACCAACAAACACAAAACAAAAGCACAGCAAAGGGACCCAAGAAAGTTTTTGGAGGTGATAGAAATGTTTATTGCCCTGAATGTGGTGATGATATCAAGGATGTATACGTATGTCCAAACTCATCAAATTGTACACATTAAGTATGTACAGGTTTTTTGTATATCAATTATGCCACGATAAAGCTGAAAAAAGAAACAAAGGAATGTTTTTATCTAAAAATAAATATTCTGGAGACAATAGCTTCTGTTCAGATTTTCAGTCTACAGAAATTACCTCTATATAACATTTTTACTTTATCATATTATAAGATACTTTTATTAAACTTATTTTGTTATATAATTATAAAGATGAAAATCATAACAGAGAATTGTATGTGTGTTTGTGCGTATGAGTTGAATGAATTTAAATCATTACCTTAAAAGTAAGCATAAAGCATTTTTATGTGCAAAATAGATTCATAGTAAAACATGATTTATTTACTTTAAATCTAGATTAAACAACTGACATAATTGCACAGCAAACTGACAGACAAAACAAATGTAGTTCATGTTTTTTAAACATTCTTAAAGTTCTAAATATCAAGATCTCAGAGAAGTTTTAATTACTTGGTGTTTTAATTTTGATTCTAATCTTTTATTTTAAATTATAATCATTTAGAGGTGAGACACCAAATTGAGTTTTTTTTAAAAGCAGTGCCTACCTATAGTTTTTGAAGTAAATTTTTAAAAGTTTAGTGCTCCAAAATTGATATAGCTTTCTTTTATATTGAGCATTGTTTTCTTTAACCAATTTTTGCAGTTCATTACACAACCTGGCCAAAATCACAACCCAGCAAAGAGAAACTATTAAAACTGTCCAAAGATCTCTGGATCCATAATCAGCATTTGATTAATTAATTTAGTATATGTAGTAAGTAGTCTCTGTTACATATTGTGACTAGAAATTAAGGTGTTCTAGTTGATATAGTATCTTATAAAGAATTGCCATTTGAGATATAAGAGACATAGGTCACCCAGACTTGAAGAATTAGACAACTAAGTTCTGAATTCTAAGTATTAGACAGATGCCAATTTATTTTGCATGATTCACACCTGAGGATCTTATAGTGTCTTGTAAGCATGATCATAAGCACAAGAATCTACATCTGGTACACTTGCTGCAAATGCTGATTTGTTGAGGATCCTGGACATTAGAATGTTGAAGCTAGATAAATTAATTCTCTCGCAAAACACATTTCTCCAACTCACAGCACTTCTGATTGAGGAATAATAGCAAATACATGAGTACACACACAAATAATTTAACTCATCAATACTCTTAACAACTCCATGAGGTAAACACTATTAATTTTTCCCTTTTTTACAGATAAGAAAATGGAAGACCAGATGGTTGGGTATATTGTCTAAGGATACAGGATAGTAAATGGAAGAGCAGGATTTAAACCCAGGCAGCCCAGCTCAGGACTATTCTAACTTACACATCCGACTGGCATACAAGTTACTGACTGCTGGTCTGGAAATGCAGACTTATGCTCAGTGCTTTTAGGAATATTTCCTTCCTCCCTTCAATACATACTCATTTATCATAGCTTCTTGTGGCGATGCCCACGTTGTCCGATTTTACAGATTATGTAGATTGGAATAGCATACCCAGTTGCTGTACACACTGCTGCTCCTGACTTGTTAAACTGTTGGCAGCCTTAACCCTCATATTTAGCTCCACCTGTTTTCTCTTACTCTGTTCACAGTGGGAATGAAAAGGAGCTGAGTTTCTATTTTTGTCTATTAGTTGGTCCCATTACTCGGACGCCTTTTAAAAATAGAGCTCCCTCCTTTTCCAAGTGTAGCAATCTGTTCATTTCTACCTTAGTTCAACCCTTTAATCATTTTCAGTGCTCACCTTGTAACTCTCTCCAACTTATTATTCCTGTAGAGCTCAGGATGAGAAAGGGTCTGGCCATGGAGAATGGGGAAGGACTTCGGGCCCTCATGCACTATATGCGATTCTTTGCAGTATCCAGGTTTTCAGTTTTCATTTTTCTCCTGTTTCTGTCCTCTGCATCCATGGCATTTATTCATCAGCTGCCCTTTAATAATGAAATTATGCAAAATGCCCTGTGTGGCAGAGAAGTTGCTCTGCTCTTCTATTCCCTGCACACACCAAATGCAAACAGTGTCCAAATTATATTTTCAATTTTGTTAAAGAGGTTATCAGCAGAACACATTTCAAAACAATTATTGAAACCATAACTATTCTAAAGTCTCAATTGGGGTGTTGGTGAATTCAAGTCATTGTTAGGATTTTTGAGGTTTTAAAATGTGAAATAAGTTAATTTGGAAAAAAAAAGGCTGAATCCATGTGATTTTTGCTTAAACCATTTAGTTGGTAGCCAATAGTTACCTAAAGAAAAAAAGTTTAACTTCATTTTGTGATTATAGTATTTTGCTGTTAAGCTATTTTGTTAAGTTTTTGGTTTCTTTGGTGGAGGATGGCTCATGGTTTTGTGAAATTGATAAAACATGAAAATCTATCTTTGTGTGTCTAGGACAAAATAATTAACTTCAAAATATGTCAGAAAAAAATCTCAGTGCAAATAAATCAAAACTTATCTTAATGAAGGAGATTTTTTAACCTCAGAGAAAGTTAAGTGGTGATCTTAGAAATTTAGGAGAAAGTATGTAAAATTCTATGCCACAAGCTAGTTCTATACCTGTGGATGGCAGAATGCCTTAATAGATTATTAGTAAGAGACTGCACAGATTAAGGAGTAGGCATCAATCCACTTAATTTATTATGAGTTTCCATTTGTCACTAATTTTTATTAATAGTTCTATATTTAATTTAAAAAACGGGAATTATATATTTTCTTTTCCCTTACTGCTGCATTCCTCTAGGTTGAAAGATGTAGAATTTACAATATCAGGTACTTAGAGATTAATGAACAGTACAAGATATATGGAGCCTTTAAAAATATTAAAGATGATATTTTGATAACTATATTGGTTATTTGGCAGCTATCTTATAGATGACAGAATAGACTATGAATTTTTATAGATTAAAATAATTCAGCATTAAGGACAACTGTAATGTTTCATGTCTTTAGGACATTATTTATTTCAAAACATTTGCTTGTACAGTATGAAGATTCAATTAGATTAATCAGTTGTTTTAACCTCATTTAAAAATGGTACATTGAAACAAAGTTAAAATAATACTAGATAAAACTGAGTTAAAAAATAAAATTCCACTTCTTACCCTTTTAGTTTTAATTATAAAAAATGCAAAAATATTAGTAATATTCATTGTAGGAGAAGATATGGAGGAAAAAAACTGTGTGCTATTGGTGGGAGTGAAAACGTTCTATGAAAATTTTTTTGGAGAATAATTTGGAAAAAAGTCATCAAAGCTTTATCTTTGTTTAGTGTTTGCCCTAGAAATTTTATTTACCAAGACTATATCTCACAGGCAATTTCTTTTTTGTAAAAACATTATTTATTTAAAATTGTGAGGGACAATTCAGGGCTAGGTATATAAATATTCACTGTGCAGGTACCCTTATCGATGAGGTGTGCCCCGCCTTCCCCAGTAAGATATCGACTACTGTCAATCCCATCTCTTCACCCCCCAGCCCCCCTCCCCGAAGGTTTCCACCACTTTCAATCTTTTTATTATAGAAATATGGTAATTGTTCAAGGTCCACTTATGAGTGAGAACATGTGATGCTCAGCTATTTCTTTCTGTGAGAGATCACTCAGTATTATAAACTCTAATTCCATCTGGGTTGCTGTGAAGTTCATCATTTGTTCTTCTTTATGGCTGTGTAGTATTCCATTGTGTATATGTACCACATTTTTTAATCCAGTCCTCTTTTGATGGGTAGCACGGTTGTTTCCATGTTCTTGCTATTGTGAACAATGCTGTGATAAACATACATGTGCAAGTATCTTTTTCATAGAGTGACATGAGTTCTTCTGGGTATATTCCCAGTAGGGGGATTGAGGGGTCATATGGAAGGTCGATTTTTAGAACTTTTAGGAATCGCCACACTGATTTCCACAGAGGTGGAACTAGTTTGCACTACCACCAACAGTGTAGAAGTATTCCCTTTTCACCACATCCTTTCCAGCATCTGTTATTTTTTGAGTTATTGATGATGACCATTCTGACTGGAGTTAGGTGGTATCTTAGTGTAGTTTTAATTTGCATCTCCTTGATGACTAGTGAGGTTGAACATTTCTTCATGTATCTGTTGACCACTCGTATGTCTTCTTTTGAGATGTGTCTATTCATATCTTTAGCCCACTTTGTAATGGGGCTATTTGTTTTTTTCTTTCCAGCATGTTTGAGTTCCTTGTAGATCCAAGATGTTAGATCTTTGTCAGACATGGAGTTGGCAAAAGATATGAACAGACACTTCTCAAAAGAAGACATCCGAGTGCCCAACAGACACATGAAGAAATGTTCAACCTTACTAATCACCAGGGAGATGCAAATCAAAACCACACTGAGATACCACCTAACTCCAGTCAGAATGGCAATTATCAATAGCTCAAAAAATAACAGATGCTTGAGAGGATGTGGTGAAAAGGCAATGCTGCTACACTGTTGGTGAGAGTGTAAACTAGTGCAACCTCTGTGGAAAGCAGTGTGGAGATTCCTAAAAGCTCTAAATATCAACTTCCCATATGACCCCGCAATCCCCCTACTGGGAATATACCCTGAAGAACTCAAATCACTCTATAAAAAAGATACCTGCACACCTATGTTTATTACAGCATTGTTCACAACAGCAAGAACCTGGAACCAACCATGCTGTCCATCAAAAGAGGACCGGATTAAGAAAATGTGGTACATATACATGATGGAATACTACGCAGCCATAAAAAAGAACAAAATCATGAATTGCGCAGCAACCTGGATGGAACTAGAGTTTATAATACTGAGTGATCTCTCACAGAAACAAAGAACTGAGTA
>CAUYQG010161005.1:0-23127 GCA_963574415.1 Tarsius wallacei | reverse complement strand
TCAGGAAAGAAATATTATGTTTCCACCAAGAATAGTGATACAATGAATTGCAAGACTGCCAGTTGCTACTGTGATCAAATTACCTAAAGAATTGAGAAGAAAGCTGTTGGAAGAGAGAAACAGAGACAGAGACAGGAGAGACAGACACAGAAAGATAGAGAGAGACACAGAGACAGAGAGAGAGAGAGAGAGAGTGAGACAGATGGACACACACACAGAGAGATGAGAGACAGAGACAGATTCAGAGAGACAGAGAGAAACACACAGAGAGAGAAAGAGACAGAGGGAAAGACAGACACAGAGATAGCGACACAGAGAGAGCAACACAGAGAGAAACAGAGACAGAGACACAGAGAGAAAGAGACAAAGGCACAGAGGGAAAGAGAAACAGAGACAGAGATGGAGCTCGTGTGCACTGGAGCAGGAGAAGCGTGGCCACACTCCTGGCATAGCCGGGCTTGGCGGCCTGACTCCCGGTGGGGCCTGGCTCGGCGCGCCGGACGCCAGGGCCGCGTGGCCCCCCGCAGTCTGGCCCCCATCACCCCTCCGTGGCGTCTTCAGGGCCCACTGCCCGCTGGGGATTCCCATCAAGGCCCCCTTCCCACCCCCGCCTCGGGGCTTTGCTCGTGCTGCCGCCTCCCTCAGACGGCCTCCCCGCCTCCCTTCCTCACCCCGCCCTCCGCCCACACAGCGCCAGCAGCACCTCCTGACCACCTCCTTTCCCCTGGGCTCTCCACGGTACCCGGTGCCCTAAACACACTCCCGTTTCTTCTCCCATTTCTCCCCACGCAGGATTAAGCTCCACCCAGGAGAGGCAGGAATCGCTGTGTCCTCGGCCCCTGGGGCCAGCTGGCTGCAGGCGCTCGGGGGGTGTTTGTTGACCAAAGTAGAGATGGGGAAATGCCTGGGGGCAGATGGAGGGCAAAGGCCACGGCGAGGAGGGGTGCACCGTGGGGCCAGGAGGAGACTGGGGACAGTCCTGGGACGCCCAGTGACAGGCGGCGGAAGTGGGATGTCCACAGTAACATCGTGCTCTGAAGTGCGTGTCCGGCCTCGGCCCGACCCTCCTGCCTCTTTATCCTCCCGCCAGCCCGGGTGGGGACTTCTAATGGCCAACCTCCCCAGTGTCGCGGGTCGCAGCCTCAGAGTGCGCACGGAGGGCGCGAGGCGGCTGCAGTGATTTCAGATCTGATTGCTCCACGCAGGCCGCGTAATTGGCAATCAGGCCGGGAGGAGATGAGCTCCTGAGCTGCTCCCTGGGCTGGGTCCCACCTCAGGATTATTCCAAGCAGGGGCAGCTCTGACGACAGCCACTTAGGCCTCGGGGGCCGCCACTCACAGGGCCTCGGAGAGGCCAGCGTGTTTCTGCCGAGCTCCCGGATCCCTGCTGGGCCGGCGAGCCCCAATCAGGGGCTGCCGCCCCCTCGGGAGATGGCAGGGGTCCCTGATGAGCTCGGGGGCTGGGGCTGTCACAGCAGGACGCGGGCGGGGTCCCGGGCCAGCTGTGGCCTGGCCCCAGGCAGGCCGAGCGGCTGTCACCACCGTGCCGGCCACCGCAGCCCAGCCCAAGATGGCTTGGAGTGTGGCTGCCTTTCAGCTCAGGGGACACCAGAGGCGACAGGGGTGTCCCCACCGGCTCACCGTGCTCTGAACTCAGTGAAGTCACACATTCTGAACTTGAACATGCAGAATAATAAAGGGGAAATGAAATCAAACTCATCTATCAAACGCACCACTGCGCAGCAGACAGGACTTTAAATAGATCCACGTAGACACGTTTCAAAACGGGCAATTTGGGTATTAAGACTCAGGGGGTGTGGGTGACTTTGGGGAGAGGGTGTCGGTGACACTCAGCTGCTGAGAGGCCCTGCCCTGCCCAGCCCCGGGGGTCATGGAGGAGGCCTCCCTATCCGTGGGCCTCCCCGGAAGCCTTAACCCGCCCTGCCATTAGCCGAAGACATGGAGACACGAAGGAAGGGAGGGAGGAAGGGGAGGAGGAGGGAGGGGAGGGACGGCGGGAAGGGAGGACGCCCGGCCCCACGCGGCTTGCGTCTTGGCACTTGGGACGGGCCTGGTCCTGCCAGACTTGGCAGAGGGAGGGAAGGAGGGAGAGAGGAAAGAAAAGAAGGAAAGGGAACGGGAAAGAAAGGAAGGGACGCAGAGAGGGAGGAGGGAGGGACTGTGTCCCACACACCGGGCCCTGTCGCCCCGTCTGACTCCCGCTCACGGTGTCTGCAGGGGCGCCGGCCGCTTCTGGGATGAGCAAGAACCCCAGGTATGGGAGCTCAAGGCAGCCGTGGACCCAGGTCCTGCCGCCCCTAAGGCCACGCTTCCGCACTGGACACGCGGCCACCGGCTCTGCCTTTGGCCGTCGGAGCCCGTCCCGGCGATGGCGGGCGTGGCTTGGCTCGCCACGCGTTCTGTTTTATGCATTATCTTTGGCATCCTTGCCTTCTTTGAGGATTGGCTGAGGAGGGGTACACACAAGTGATGGCAAAAGTACCAAGGGCCCAAACGCCAGGCGGCTCCCGCTAGCTCGGCGTGGCCGGTGCCCAGGACGTGCCCAGTGATGTCCTAAGCGCCACGCTCACGCTGGCATCCACACTGGCCGGCTTCGTGACCGCAGCGTGAGAAGCACTGCCAGGGAGGCTTGGGAGGGCTGCCGATGCCTCGGGACCTGCTTGTGCTTTGAGAGGATGAACACGCTGACTTTGACCTCCATGCAAAGCACGCGCCTCTCTGCCTCCTCCTTGGAGCAAACTTGCCTGCAGCTGGTCAGTAGTTGAGCCGTCAGAAGCCGAGAGCTGCACGTTCTCAGTTCATTTTTTTTTGTGAATCAGAAAATTCAGGTGTTCTCTTCTAGCTCTTGTCAAATTGTTTTCAGGTTTCTGCTATGCACTGGATTACCCTTTCCTTTCTCGGTTTTAATTTTTATTTGAGCGTTATGGGGGCCATGTGAGGAATTGAGTGCAGGCGAGGCCTGGGCGTCCCGAGAGCCCTCTCTGCCCCTGGAGGCGGACGTGGCTCCCAGGGAGTGTTGCGTGCTCCTTCTCCTCCGCCCCCGCAGGCAGGGCCCCACCCAAGTTGCCCCCACCTGTGTGCTCACATGCCCAATGCTTAGGGCCTGTGCGTGAATGAGAACATGTGGCATTCAGTTCTTTGATTCTCCGACAGTTCGCTTACAAGGATGGTCTCCAGCTGCACCCATGTTGCTGCGGAGGACATGATTTTGTCCTTCTTTGTGGCTGCGTAGTATTCCATCGGGTCTACATACCATACTTTCTTTATCCTGTCCACTTTCGATGGGCAATAGGGTTGGTTCCATGCTTTGCTACCGTGACTCGTGCTGCAGTGAACATAGGTGTGCAGGTGTCTTTTGGGTAGAACAATGTATGATCCTCTGCATATATTCCCAGAAGTGGGGTTGCTGGATCGCCCGGCAGCTCAAAATCACCACACTGCTTTCCCCAAAGGCTCAACTAGTTTCCATTCCCACCAACAGCGTAGAAGTGTTCCCTTTTCTCTACAGCCTTGCTGACACCTACTGCTTTTGACCTATTAATGACAGCCTTCCTGACCTGTGTGGGGCGTTATCTCATTGTAGTTTTGATTCGCGTTTCTCTGATGATTAGTGAGGCTGAGCATTTTGTCATGTTATGGGCTGCTTGGATGTCTTCCTTTGAGAAGTGTCTGTTCATGTCCTTTACCTGCTTTTTAGTGACAATATTTTTTTTCCTGTCAATTAGTTTGAGCTTTTTGTAGATGCTGTTAGGCTTTTGTCAGATACATAATTTGCCATTTTTTCCCCTTCTGTGGGTTGTCTCTTTACTTTCTGAAAGTGAGAGCAAAGCTGTGCAAAAGTTTTTCAGTCTGATGAGGTCCCACCTGTCAGTCTTAGCTTTTGCAGCATTTGCTTTTGAAGTCTTGACCATGAATTCATTCCTATTCCAATATCCAGATTCTAAGATGCTTATAGTTTGGGGTTTCACATGAAAGTCCTTGACCCATTTTAAGTTCATTGTTTGCATATAGTGATAGGTACGGTCCAATTTTATTCTTCTACTCTTTTCTCAGCACTATTTTCTAAATATGGTCTCTTCCCCAGTGTTCATTTTGTCGGCTTTGTTGAAGATGAGTTGGTGGAAAGGCTGTGGTTTCACTTCCAGATTCTCTGTTCTGGTCCATCAGTCTGTGTGTCTATGTTTGTACCCGTGCCGTGACATCTTGGTTACTGCAACCTTGTCGTAGTTTGAGGTCTGGATGTGTGATGCCACCAGCCTTGTTCTTTTGGCTGAGGATTGCTTTAACTATGTGGGCTCTTTTCTGCTTCCCCATGAATTTCCATATTGCCTTTTGTAGGTCTATGAAAAATGATGCTGGTTGTTTAATAGGGATAGCACTGGATCTGTAGATTTCTTTGGGTAGGATGGACATCTTGACAATATTGATTCTTCTAATCCATGAGCATGGGATGTTCCTCCATTTGTTTCTGTCATCCTTGATTTCTTTGAGCAGTGTTTTGTAGTTCTCATTGTAAAGGTCTTTCACCTCTTTGTAGATGCGTGCCGAGGTATTTTTGTGTGTATGGCTACGGTGAGTGAGATTGTGTTTTTTGTTTGTTTGTTTAGTTCTCAGCCTGCTTGTTGGTGTATAGAAATGTGGGATTCAAGCCTGGCTCAGCATACGCAAATTAATAAATGTAACCAATCACATAAACAGGTGTAAAACCAAGAGCCACATGACCATCATTAGACAGAGAAAAAGGATTCAATAGAATACAAACATCCTTCTTGCTGAAAACCCTCGAACACCTACGCATCAAAGAAGCGTTTCTCAAAACAATAACAGTCTTCTTTGGCAAACCTGCAGCCAACATCATGCTTAACGGACAGAAGCTGAAAGCGTTCCCCCTGAGAACAGGAGCAAGACAAGGCAGCCCACGCTCACCCCTCCTGTTCAACATAGCGCTGGAAGTCCTGCCCAGAGAAGTCAGGCAAGAGAAGGAAATCAGGGTTGGCCAAAGAGGAAGAGAGGAAGTTAAGCCATCCCTCTCTGTGGACAGTGCAATCCTATACCTAGAGAACCCTAGAGACGCTGTCAAAAACCTCCTTACACGGATGAGCAACGTTGGTAAAGTCTTTGGATACAAAATCAACACATAAAAAACGGCAGGAAATTCTCCTTTTGAAGTGCTGAGCTGTTGAAACTCCACATCTGGGCGCAGAGAGTTTTTCCCACCAAGGGTAAGGGGACATTCTACTTCTGACGAAAGAGCATGGCTCTGGCAGTGGACAGTCCTGACATCACAGATCCTTTCTGTGGGGGTGAATGAGGCATTCACCAGGTACATGTGAGTGCGGGGTGCAGCGACCGTGGAGATGGGTCCTTGGACCTGCTGCTGTCCCAGGAGCTGAGCCGCACCCGCTGTCTTCCCCAAGACACATCTGCGTCCAGACACAGAGCCATCGTTGCCATTTAAGGGAAGGGTCATGGGGGCAGTCATTTAGGGTTTTTCCTGATATCCCCAAACACAAAGAGTATCATCCTTTCTAGATACCATAAAAATAGTTAAGAGAAAACAGCCATAAAACTGTTTGGCAACCGGGCATGGTGGCTCACGCCTGTCATCCCAGTACTTTGGGAGGTGGAGATGAGAGGATTGCCTGAGCCCAGGGATTTGAGACCAGCCTGGGAAATCTGGCGAGACCTCATCTCTACAATAAATCAAAAACTTAGCCGCGCGTGGTGGCAGGTGCCTGTAGTTCCAGCTGCTTGGAAGTTTGAGGCAGAAGGATGGCTGAGCCCAGCGGGTTGAAGCTACGGTGGCCATGAGCATGCCCCTGCACTCCAGTCTCGGTGAAATGGTGAAACTCCGACAAAAAAACAAACAAAAAATAAACAAACTTCTTTGCGATCGTGCTTGACTTACCAAGGTACATGGGGGCATTACCAGGGTAACGACGGCTGGTTTTGCTTGTTTGTTGGAATCAAGAAGCCCCAAACTGACTTCATGGCTACTTTGCACGGTAGCAGAAAGTGATGACTAGCTACAATGAATGACTGCGCTTTTCATGACCATTTCAAAAATCCAGCTCTGTTCTGCAGAGTCGTGTGTGTGTGTGTAAGTGCATGTGAGTGTGGATGTGTGTAGGCATGTGTGAGTGACCCTGTGTGTATATGTGCATGTGAGTGCGTGTAGGTGTGGGGGGTGTGTGTGTGTGTGAGTGGGTGTGTGTAGGTATGTGTGAGTGGCTGTGTGTCTGTCTGCCTGTGAGTGCATGTGGGTGTGTGAGTGTGACTGTGTGTATGTGAGTGACTGTGTGAGTGGGTGTGTGCGAGTGTGTGTGGGAGGAGGTGGTGACATCTCCCCTTACACAGTATTTTTGATCTCCAAAGGCAACACTGCACGGGAGAGGGAGGGAGGGAAAAACGTCCTGGGACCGCATGTCCTTCAAGTGGCCTGAGACTACGGGCCATCACACCATTCAGCGTGGGAATATGGACGAGGCTTTGCCCCTGCAGACTCCAGGACAGCCCTGAGAAGCCCTGCCCGATGCACAAGACTCTTGCTCCAGCCAAATGGGGTGTGCTGCCTTGCCCACGCCCATGGAGCAGACACGGGAGACATGGACAATTGTGCCCGAGACCACGTGCTGGATGTGGAGGCGCGTTCCTTCTGAACTCGCCTGTTCGGTGCCAGCTGTACCCACAGCATAGGACTGTTGATCTGGTTCCTCTATTTGCTCTGGAAAATTCTTATTTGAGAATTTCAAGCGCACAATGTAAAGAAGAGTTTGTTTCCTTCTGTGTGTGTGTGTCTGTGTGTGTGTGTTGGAGTCACTCTGTCGCCCAGGCTGGAGTGCAATGGCACGCTCACAGTCACCGCAGCCTCAACCTGCTAGGCTCAGGCGATCCTTTTGCCTCAACCTCCCTAGCAGCTGGGACGACAGGCTTGTGCCACCACACCAGGCTAATTTTTTTACTTATCACAGAGATGAGGTCTCACCAAGTTGCCTGGGCTGGTCTCGAACCCCTGGGCTCAGGCAATCCTCTTGCCTCCGCCTCCGAAGTGCTGGGATTGCAAGTGTGAGCCACCACACCCAGTTAGAATAGTTTATTTCTTTAAATCCAGTCAGAGACTTCCGAGATCATCCCTTTCCGCCCTTCTCTTAGTACTCACTGATTGTATAGCTTAAAGTAGATACTGATAAACGTGATTTTTAAAACAAAAGATGGACTTTGGGTAGCAAACCTTGGAAGTTCTTTAGAATAATGACAGCTTTCTTTATGCCCAAGACTTTTGTCTTTTATGTTATAGTGTGTGCTTCATCTGCTCCTACAGGTCTAGCAGGTGTTGACTCAGAGGGGTCTGTTTTTATAGGGTGGGGCGGGTGACCCAATCGGCTTCTTGTCCTGTTTCCAAGGATAGGGTAGTCCTAACTTGGAATTCTCACAAATAAAGTTTTCTTTTCTTCCTTGTCCTAGCTCTCAGGCATCCCGGTGCTGAACATACGAGAAAGATTTTTCCCAATATTATACTTCGTGTGTAACATTCAAAAGTGAAGACTCTGGCCCTCTCATGTAATAGGCTAGTGGTTCACGAGGACCTCAGGGTCGTTTTTTGCCCTGCTCCTGCTTGGTGCCTGGATGAGGTATCTATTGCTGGGAAAACAACTACCCAAGACTCGCCCAAACAGTCATCATCTCACAGATCCTGTGGTCAGCCATCCCAGGGGGGCTTAGCTGTGCGGTGGCACTGCAGGGTCTCTCAGGAGGAGACAGGCAAGGCGTCAGCAGAGGCTACCGTCAACTGAGGGCTTGGCTGGGCACCGCTTTGTAGGAGCAGCGGCCGGCGATGTTTTAGGAGGGTGGCAATTGATACTCCATTCTCAGATCTTCTCTGTCCTGTTCCAGACAAAGATTTGTACCCACAGACGGCTGTGAAGATGTGGTTGTAGACCAGAACGCGTCGGAAACACCCGATGCCAGCAGACCTTCAGCAAGTGTGCGGCCCTCACAGCGCGGGGCTGGCATTTGGGGGCACGGAGACATGAGGCAAGGTCTGTCACAAGGAGGGCAATTCAGGCTGAGGCTGGCCCTGACTTTAAGGACTGAGAGCGGACGGCGAATCGTCTTCGAGGACGGCAAAGCAGGGGAAACCACAGCTCTGAAGGGCTCCAGAGAAGAGAGGACCTGGGGCGACAGTGACCCCAGATGGAGAAGGGACTCCGGGCCGCCCGGGCGCTGACCGTGGGCTGTATGCGTGATCATCTGAACACACAGAAAAACGGGCGAACAGAAACATCCACATGGAGAAACATGAGGAAAGCCACCAGATCGCCCACTCTGATCTCTTTGGATACAGATAGAGGCCATTTTCCCTAAGCTCTACTTTTTTCAAGTGGTACATTGTTTATAAACACAATGACTATTTTCATTGTATTTTTTTTTTGAGTAGGAGTCTCACTCCCTCGCCCAGGCTGGAGTGCAGTGGCATGCTCATGGCCACCACAGTCTCCACCTGCTGGGCTCCAGCGATCCTACCCCCTCAGCCTTCCAAGTAGCCGGAACTATAGGCGTGCGCTACCACGCCCAGTTGATTTTTTGATTTATTGTAGAGATGAGGTCTCGCTAAGTTGCCCAGGTTGGTCTCAAACCCGCGGGCTCAGGCAATCCTCTCACCTCGGCCTCCCAGAGCGCGGGATGACAGGCTGAGCCACTGAACCTGACCTCATTGTATTTTTTTTAATGAGACATCCAAAAATGAATTCACACACATAAAATCCACTCGTTTTGATGCCCAGTTCTATGAGTGTTGAGTCGTGTAACCACCACAAGTGGAAGACGGAAATTCCATCATCTCCCCCAGGATCCCCCCTTCCCGCCCCCCGCCCTGCAGTGGCCACCCCCTCCCCCACCAGTAAACCCAGGACGCCTTGATCTGTTTCCTGTGCCTTCAGTTTTGCTGATGAATTGTGTTTCTCCTGCTCTGCTGTCCTTGAAGACAATTCATCAGCGTCGCTCTCGAGGCCTGGCTTCCTTCACTTGGAAGGATGCCCTGAAGACGCGATCGTGATGGTGCAGCGTGAATGGCTCGTTGAGTGAGTTTCCATTCTGTAGAGGGACCGCGGGTCATCTGTTCCCAGTTGAGGGACGTTTGGATTCGTCCCCATTTTGGGCTATCAGGGAAAAAAAAGCAAGGTCAAGTGCAGCAGCTCACATCTGTCATCTCAGCATTTTGGGAGGCCGAGGTAGAAGGATTGCTTGAGCCCAGGAGTTCAAGGCCAGCCTGGGCAACATAGCAAGACCTCGACTCTACAAAAAATACAAAAATTAGCTGAGTGTGGTGGCACATGCCTATAGTCCCAGCTGCTTGGGAGGCTGAGGCAGAAGGATCACCTGAGCCCAGGAGATGGAGGCTGCAAGGAGCTGGGGTCATGCCACTGTCCTCCAGTCTGGGTGACTGAGCGAGACTGTGACTCAATAAATACATACAGAAATAAAAACTTTTAAAAAGCTGCTGTATGCACTTGTAAACGTGATATTTTTGTGAACACATGTTTATTTCCTTTAGATACGTGCAAACATGAATTTGCTAGTTCTTATAAGATTATGGCTTAACTTTAGAAAATATTTCTAGACTGTTTTCCAGAACAGCTGGACAAGTTTGCGTTGCATAAAAAACCCAGTAGCCCCATGTGCTCACCAAAACTTAGTATTGTAATTTTTTTAAATGTTGCTATTGATAATCACACCAAATATATTAAATTTAGTGGCATTCCCCTTGTGGTCTTGTTTGTTCTATTTTATTTATTCTTTTCTTTTTAGAGACAGGGTCTTGATCTGTTGCACAGGCTGGAAGGCAACTCACTGTGGCTTTGAACTCTTGGGCTTGAGTGACCCTTCGGCCTCAGACACCTGAGCAGCTGGGACTACAGGTGTGCACCACCAAGTCCAGTTAACTCAATTTTTTTTAGAGGCAAGATCTCTCTGTGATGTGCAGGCTGGTCTCAAACTCTTGGCCTCAAGCAATCCTCCTGCCTCAGCCTCCCAATGTGCTGGGGTTACAGGTGTGAACCACCATACCCGGCCTCATTGTCATTCTAATTTGCTTTTTCCTAATGAACACTGGCACTGGGCTTTTAAAAAACGTGTTTACTTGCCATCCACATATTTTCTTCAGTAAACAATGTGTTCAGATGTTTTGCCAACTTTGTTACGGGCTTGCGTTGCCTTTTTTTTTTTTTTGAGTGGAGTCTCACTCTGTCGCCCAGACTGGAGTGCAGTGGCACACTCCCGGCCACCGCAGCCTCGACCTGCTGGGCTCCGGTGATCCTTCCGCCTCAGCCTTCCAAGTAGCTGGAACTACAGGCGCGCGCTACCACGCCCGGCTAATTTTTGATTTATAGTAGAGATGAGGTCTTGCCAAGTTGCCCAGGCGGGTCTCGAACCCGCGGGCTCAGGCAATCCACTCCCCTCGGCCTCCCAAAGTACTGGGATGACAGGCTGAGCCACCGAGCCCGGCCACGTTGGCTTCTTATTGTTGCATTTTGAGAGTTTCGTATGTGGTCTGTATACAAGTTCTTTGTCAGGTATGTGATTTAAAAATATGTTCTTCTACAGACACTGGATACTGCTGAAGAAGGGAGGGAGAGAAGGAGGGAGGGAGGGGGGACACGGGGCCCCCAACACACAGTGGGCATCGTGTCCGCCGTGGTGAAGAGAGGTCCCGCTGGAAGCCCAGATCCCGCCTGCACGCAACGCACCTATGCCGTCCATCCCACACGTACCCACGACTGTACAATAAAAAGAAAAAAATAAAAACATGCCATTCTGATCTGCAGCTCATATCTTTGCTTTTTAAGCCCTGACTTTTGGCAGAGCAGAGGTTTTGATTTCGATGCAGCCTAGCGTATTCATTCTTCCTTTCCGGATCACGCCTCCGATGTTGCAGCTAAGAGTATTTTGCTGAGCCAAGGTCACAACGGCTCCCCCTCCCTTTCCTTATGAATTTCATGGTTGCAGGCCTCACCGAGGCCTGTGATCAACTCCTGGTACACAGAAGCCTCTCTTGGTCCACAGACACCTAACGCAACGTGCGTGGAGGAAACCACCTCTGCGCCGTTGAATTGTCTCCATGCCTTTGCCAAACATCAGTGGTGCAAGTCTGTTTCTGGACTCTGTTCTCTTCAACTGATCTGTGTCTGTCTTTTTGCCAGTATGGCATTGGCTTGATTCTGGCAGCTTTAGAGAAAGTCTAGAAACCAGGAAGTTTTAATTTTGTTCTTTTTAAAGATCGTTCTGGTAATCCTAGTCGTTCTGCTTTTCCACGTCCTTTTTAGGCTGTTCTAAAAGAATTCTGCCGGGGTTTGATTCGAACGGCCTCAGACAGAAAGAAATAACATGGTCATGATGTGAAATCTTCCCACTCGTGCCCACGGAGAC
The DNA here is from genome assembly GCA_963574415.1 of Tarsius wallacei. Classification (NCBI taxonomy): domain Eukaryota; kingdom Metazoa; phylum Chordata; class Mammalia; order Primates; family Tarsiidae; genus Tarsius; species Tarsius wallacei. Next base: position 11,682 of record CAUYQG010161005.1, on the reverse strand, counting down.
CACTCTGTCTACTTAGGCCTTCTTTGACTTATTTCACCAGCACTTCACAGATTTCAGCACTCACATCCTGCAATATTTTGTCATATGAATACTTAAACATTTCCTTTTATGCTGCAATTCATATGGAACAAACCAGTTCCCGATTATTCATTTCTAATATACAGATGCACAGTTGATTTTTTTGTCCATAGGTTGACCATCTTCGCCTTGTGACTCGCCAGACTCCAGTACTATGAGTTCTGGGACTGTCACCGTAGCTTCCATAGGGATTGTTAGGTAAATGGTCATGCCATGGTGAGTAAAGACAGTTTTATTTCTTCCTTTATCAATCTGTATGTTTTGTCTTTTTTCTTGCTCCACCTCATTGGCAAGGACTTCCGGTATTAGAAGTGGTGAGACAGGACCACTGCACTTGTTCCTGATTTTACAGGGGCAGGTCAGGCTGTTCCATTTCAGTGCGAGTCCTGTAGACACCTTTATTAAGTTAAGAAAGTGCCCTTCGGTTCTTAGTGCGCCTAGAATTTCTAACAGAATTGAATGTTACATTTTGTTAAATGCATCATCTGTGGCTAATGAGTTTTCTTCTTTGTTTGTTAATATGATGACAGTAATTTTTGAATGTTGAACCCACCCCGCGTTTCTAAAAAACAGTCCCACTTGGTCAATACATTGACTCTTCTTTTTGCTAAGAATCTCGTGTCTCTGTCTGTGAGAGATACTGGTCTGAAGTTTTCTTGTGATGTCTTTGTGTTTTGTTTCAGGAAAAATGTTGATTTCATAAAATGAGCTGGAAATTATTCTCTAGGAGAGATTTTGTACGTTAGTGTCCTCTCTTGCTTAGATTTTCTTTCTTTTTTTTTTTTAAGAGACAAGCTCTCTCTGTGGCCCAGGCTGGAGTGCAGTGGTGTGATCATAGCTCACTGCAGCCTCAAACTCCTGGCCTCCAATGATCCTCCCACCTCAGCCTCTCAAAGCACTGGGATTACAGGAGTCCACTGCTGTGCTTGGCTCTCATTTAGTTGTTTGAAAGCATTTTCCAGTGAAACTATCTGGGCTTGGAATTTTTTTTTTCTTTCTTAAGTGTGTCTTCCATTTCCTCAAAAGATATAGGGCAATTCAGTTTATCTATTTCTTTTTGAGTGAGTTTTGGTTATTTGTGTCTTTCAAGAAATTGGTCATTGAATCTAAGTTATCAAAGAGGGCAGGATAGCTGCTCACAGCACTCGCTCGCCGTCCTGTTCCCCCGTCTAGGCCTGCAGTGATATCTCCTCTCTCTCCTCCGTATCTTGTCTCCTTCTTTTCTTGGTCAGTCTGGAGAGCGGCTCATCGGCGTTATTGACATTTCCAAAGAGCCGGCCACCGATTTCATTAGTTTTCTCCACGGCTTTCTGTTCCCAAGCCCACTGTTATCTGTTTTATTATCTTCGTCCTACCGTTTGCTGTGGTTTAGCTTGTTCTTATTTTTCTTTTGATCACACACAATTTATTCCTTTAACTCTAACCAGAATGAAATGACATCACTAACCTAGGATAGAATTATCAGCGAAAGGTTGTATATATGCATACATATACACATTTGACTCACAAGCACATCGCAGATGTTAAATACAGAGTTTCTCAGACACGGTTTCTAAACTAGGGGCGGTTACAGCTGCTGCATTATTTTCAAATGCAAACATGTAAATCTATAATATAATACGGCTCTGGCTGCACGCCTCCCATTCTGATATGCTGTGTTTTCATGTTCATTCAAGTAAAAATATTTTCTAAGCTTCCTTGATTCTTCTTCCTTGACCTATAATTTGTTTAGAAAGATTTGGGGCTGTTCTGGGTATCTTTTGCTATTGAAAGGTTTGGGGCTATTCTAGGCATCTTTTGTTACTGACCCCTTTCTTATTTCCATTCCATCTGAACAATATGTTTATTCAGTGCCAATTCTTTTGCATTTTATAAAGTTCCCTCGGGGGCATGCAATGTGATCTAACACAGGGTATGCCATGGGTCACCCTATGTGGGCATCGACCAGGTCAAGTGGAGGGAACAAGCCATCACGTTGTTCAGGCCGTCTCCACCCCAGGCAGCCTCCTGTCTTCCCTGTCCACCGACTCCTGGACCATCTACGGGTCGGCTTCTTCTGTGCCGGGCTTCCTTTGTGTGTTGTGTGTCGAGCGACTTTGGATTGTGTCCTGGACATCACGCGTGACGAATTCTGGGTCTTGTGTAAACCCTCTCGAGGATGCCGATTTCCGTGTGTGGCTTCCGGGGGAGTAGGAATCGACCTACCGGGTTCACTTGAGAGTTTTCTCGACTCCTGTGCGTGGTGAGGTCAGTGCCCATTCGGTTCTCAAAGCCCTGCCGGGCTGCATTGGGCGGGACCCCTTGCACCACGTGGGGGCTGGTCTGGGGCTGGCTTAGCCCTAGCCCTAGCCGGCTCTCCACCACCCCCACTCTGCTTCTGCAATGCAACCTTCCACCCACAGTCGGGGACTCCTTTGCCAACGCCTTTTTCTATGGCCCCCACCCTCGGTCCGCGGGTCTGCCAGACCTTCCCGTCTTGCCAGGCCCCTCGTGCTCTGTTCCTGAAGAAGCACAGGCGCCATTGCCCATATCTGTATCCATCCTCCAGTTTTTCCATCGAATGACCTTGAGCAGCCACCATGTCTACAATGCTCTCCCAGAGGTGTCCTCAGGACTGGTGGCGTATGTGGCCCCCAAAACACACGCAGGAAACCTCCAGGCAGAGCACTGTCTCTGTGCATTGGCGAAGGACAAGGAAGGCGAGGGCGCCCGGTTCCTGACCGACGGGTCCCTGCGTCCCGGCCCCAGGCTCATTGGGGGTCTCGGACGGACAGCTCAGACGTGGCTGTGCCCCAGACACCAGGACGCAGGACAGCAGCTTCAAGGCACGGACAGCCTTCCCTCTCTGAGGTCTTCCCAGCAGCCCCCACGCAAGTTCTCTCCTTGTTCATGGGGACAGGGGTCTACGGCTGACCGTGGGACCAAGCCAGACCTCAGGGCCCGTCAGAAGTCGAGAGAAAGGGGACTGCCACCCTCAGGCCCTTGGGCTCTGATTGCCTCCACACCCATCAAGCGGCCCTGGGAGCTGGGCCGTGTGCCTCTCCCTCCACCATTCTCCCCGCCCCCAACACCTTTCTGTCTTCCCTTCGCTCCTTCCTGCTTCCCTCCTTCCCTCTCCCCCGCCTCCTTTTCTCCAGATGGATTTCTTTTTTCCGTTGCTCTGCCACAGAGCTGCCTAATCCACACTCGTCTGGTTTAGTTATTCTCCTACTTTTTCTTTTACATAAAAGAACATGCTTCACACGCTCTGCAAGCACCTTTAAAAAATTGGATAGGACGTAGAGAGTGATGTCAAGAGCATGGCAGACGGGAGACCCTTGTGCGCGAGGCTCGTGAACTAGTCCAACAGTTGCGGAAAACAGAACAGAGGTTCCCCAGAGATTGGAAATGGAGCTGCCGTCTAGCCCAGAAATCTCCACTCGGGGCTCGTGGAAGAGACAGCTGCAGGTAAGAGCTTTGGGACAGAGGTTATCCACAGAATCGACAGCAGGGTTGTGCTGGCATGTCGGGAAGGTCTGACGAACAGCATACAAAATAATTCGTTATATATTTAAAAATAGCTAAAAGAGAAGACTTGAAATGTTTCCAACACAAAGAAATGAAAGATGTTTGAGGTGATAGATCTCTGAGTATCCTGATTGGATCATTACACATTGTATTCATGTATCGGACTATCACATGTACCCACAGATATGCATGATTATTATGTGTCAATGAAAAAGAGATTCAAATAATTTTTAGAAACCAAATGAAAAATACCAGCGTGGTCCTGATGACATACACATCACACAAAGACTCACCTGACATTCCTGGATGATGCTAACTAAAATAGCTTCAAGCTAAATTATTCAACAAATTAAAAAGCTCCTCTACAGTTTGGACCGAGACAAAGGCTCCTTTAAAAGCCCTTCCTTTCCCTTGGCTCTTCCTCCCGTCAGAGGGAACTAATTTAATTAAGTTCCTGGAACTGGGGCCCCTAGAAATTTACAAACAAGTATTGATAAGCAAAGGCTGAAAGTTTGCAAAAAGATGAGCCAGAAAGGAGGGAGAGTGTGACTCTCATTTGTTGAGTTGTCATGTCCCCAGATACAATCATTATTTCTTAAGCAAACATTTCCAAAGTCTACATTGGCTGTTAAGTCGATAGTGGGGTTAAAGCTAGTTTATGTGGCGCGAAAACTAACAATTGCCCCTTCTGCGTCACTGAAGTCGTGTAATATTCGATGTTCAAAATAATAAACCAGAAGCACTGACCAGTCACAGAGTCTCCGTGGCAATCTCAGATTCCATCATGCTCGGTGCTCTATTGTCAAGAAGCGCATCACAGCCTATTTCTTTGAGCGCCGTGACCTCGCGAGTCAGATATGCAGGAAGCAGGCTGGCTTCACTAGTCCCCTCAGGGGCATCCCCTTCCATCCCTAGGTCAGGAGCCTGAGAATCCTCCCCGAGTCCTCCTCTGCTCTCACTCAAGCCCCAAACACTCCCATTCATCTGACTTACTGCCCCCTCTGTCACAGCAGAGGTTCACGGCTGTGGCCCCACGGCAGGCCCCTCACATCTGCTCTTGCCTCTTTCTAGTCTGTTCTCCAGAACCTCAGAGGCAACTTTTAAGATGATTGATCCCATCACTCAACTTCTTCATTTGAAACTCCTCAAAATCGCCCCGTAGAACTGATGGTTACAGGCTTTTTCAGTGAACGCAGATACTGGCCCTCCAATTAGAGCTTGAAATTTACATTTGTCTTACCTGAGTTCCTTCCTCAGGAGACCGATCCTTGGGTCTATAGTATCAAGGAACTGAAACTCACGAGATCACCCCATCCAGACCATGAGACCCCAGACACCTCCTGTTTACCAACTCCTCTTCCTCACCCCCTAATAGCTATTGACCAGTTCCTCTTCCTCGCCTCTCCCTAATTTCTGTGGGCCAACTCCTCTTTCTCCCCCTTCCCAGTTCCCTCCTGGTGTTTCGGTGGCACTCTGTGTCTTCCCCTTCATAGTTAGAAGGAAATCCAGACCCTGCTGACCTCATGCCAACCCCAGGGATTCCAGGCTCACTCTCACTCAGCCCCACAGGCTTCTGTTCACCAAGCCAGGCCCCTCAGAGCTTTCGCACTGGCCCTTTCCTCTGCCTGGACACTCTCCCTGACCTTTCCCATGACTATAACTCAGCCTCAGGGCTACTTCCCCAGAGAGCCTTTCTCTGGCCACCTAGCCATGGACACTTGGTGTTCTCTGTCACAGCACTTTGGTTTGTTTCCCTCTTGCCCAATGAGCATATTTCCTTTGCTTTCAGCGGCCCCCTGGAGCCTGATCCTTGTGGAGGGGCCGTCCTATGCTGCCCATCCTGGGAATCAAGGGTTGGACGCCACAACTGGCATGTTGTATGTGCCTGAAATATTTGCCAGTTGAAAAAGTAAAGCAAGTTGTCCTAGGAAGCAGACGGACCGATTCTTTGGCCCTGAGAGATGACAGAGGGTTGTCTAAACCATTGTTCATGTCTCTGTCGATTGCTTGCCCTGGAAGTCTGCCCTGTGCTCCAGGAGGCGGGAAGACAGAGGTTCCCATAGGTTCTCCGTGGTTCTCCATGGTTCTCTGTGGGGAGTTGAGGAGGGGCGAAGGGTCACCAAAATTTCCTGTCAAGCAAAGAGCACTTGAGTTGAGCAAGAACTCGAGCAGTGAGGAGCGTGTCAGGGTGAGGAGCAGAGCAGTGAGAAACCTGGTGAGGATTCAACCGGAAATTGACCGGAGCCACCCCCAGAGCACCCGTCTGCAGGAACAGCGAGCCAGAAAGCAGCAGCACTCTCTGGGGATGAGTCTGCAGAGGACGGGAGCTTTTTCTCCCGCTTCCTTCTCCCTTTCTTTGCCATGATACTTGGGAAACCATGACGCGGAGGGTTTACAAAAAGCCACCCGCTCACTGCTTAGCATCTCCAGCTGCAGAACCAGGGAGAGCCTGCTCCTGTCCAAAGGAAAGTGCTCACTCCTTCCTGCCCAGCCACAGACATGCTTGGAGGCCACGATCACACGAGGCACTGTCTTCCAGATGGACGACAGCAACGATTTTTCTGCCCAAACAGCTTGCCAGACAGATTGGTGGTGTCATTTAGATATCTGCTGTTTTTACAATTGTCATTTTTAAATTGCCTTTATAGGATCGCTTGAGCCCAGGAGGTCAAGGCTGCAGTGAGCTATAGTTGCGCGACTACACGCCAGCCTGGGTGACAGAGTGAGAACCTGTGTCTACAAAAAGAAAAATGGCCTTTACGCAGAGTCCCTGAAACATGCAGAATCAGACGCTAAAAGCAGCACACATAGCCACTTGGTCCTTGCGAGTGGGTGAACGCAACCCCCTTGGGTTCTCAGGAGTATTAGGACCAAAGGAAGGGTTACACTGTGTGAGTTAAGGTCTCCAAGCACCAGTCGCAGAGGGAGCGTACCATCTGAGCTCCTGCGTTCTGGGCAACCGCCCCATGAATGTACCAAGCTCAGGGGCCAGACATGTTCCACTCGACCATGGAAGCCTTATGTCTCGAAGGTCCCAGCACAGCGTGGGCCAGTTACCCCGCACCACTGCCCTGTCAGTTGCACCACACTCCACCTGCACACGGTGGGCAGCGGCGGCCCTCTGTGCCTCTGCCCGACGTCTCTGCCGAGTGTGGCTCCTTCAACCCACCCTGAGGCTTGTCCCGTGAGCAGGCAAACAGTCCTGCTTCAAGAGTCCCTGAAGAAGCATCCTCTGTGGTGGCACAGCAGGTGGCCGTGCTGTCTTCCTCCACCCAAGCTGCCCTGGAGATGACAACAGTGATGGCATCCCAACAACCTCAAAATCACAGACGCTGCCTGCTGTATGGAAGGATTCACCGTCTATACCCATCTCCTTCAACAAGTTGTGAGCTCTTTGTGTACGCAGCCCGAGTCTCTCCAAGAAGCCTGTACAGAGTCAAGGCACAGTACGTTTATTTATTTAAGATAGGGTCTCACTCTGTCACCCAGGCTGGAGGGCAGTGGTGCAATCACGGCTCACTGCAGCCTTGAATTCCTGGGCTCAAGTCATCCTCCAGCCTCAACCTCCCTGGTAGCTGGGACTATAGGTATGTGCCACAATTCCCAACTAATTATTATTTTTGTTTTTTATTTTTGAGTTGGGGCCTCATTCCGTCACCCAGGCTGGAGTGCAGTGGCACACTCACAGCCACCCTAGTGTCGACCTGCTGAGCTCCAGGATCCTTCCGCCTCAGCCTTCCAAATAGCCAGAACTATGGGTGCATGCTACCACGCCTGGCTAATTTTTGATTATTTATTTTAGAGATGGGGTCTTGCCAAGTCACCCTGGCTGGTCTCGAACCCGCAGGCGCAGGCAATCCACTCTCCTCGGCCTCCCAAAGTGCTGGGATGACAGGCTGAGCCACCAAGATCGGCCTATTTTTTTTATTTTTTGTTAGAGATGGGATGGTTGGTCTCGCTGTGTTGCCCAGGCTGGTCTCGAACGCTGGTCTCAAGCGATTCTCTCACCTCAGCCTCCCAAGTGCTGGGATTGAGAGCGTGAGCCATGCCCCTGGCCCACAGTATGTTTTCACTGAGGAATATCTACATCTCTGTAACCCTGCGTCACTTGGCAACAGACACCTGATGGCGACTGGTGTTTCTCGCGTTATAAATAAAGCTCAAATTCCTATACGCACGTCTGGATGAATAGATAAAGCCTCAGGCTGGCATTTCCATCTCATTTTGCAAAACCTAAGAGACTTTGGTGAGAATGCCTCAGCACTGTGGCGTTAGACAGCACGCCTGCCTTTGTCCATTGCATAACCCCACTGTGTTGTCACAGGACATCCTCACAGCCCCTTCTCTGTCCACAGGAGTCACGTGCATGAGCCCGTGCACAGCGCTGCCCACCAGCCAGCCTGGAACCTCACAGCGAGACATGGTGGGGGCGTATTCTTTCTCATTTGGAAGTGGGAGCCAAACAGGATCCGCGAAGCCAGGGCCAGTGGTGTGGCAGACCCCGAAGACTCAGAAGGGGGAGAGGGACGGGGAGGAGGGATGAAAAGTCACCTTTCGGAGGCCATGTGCACAGGTGGGGGCGGCGGGGACCCTTGAGCCGTGTGCACCCCCAAAAGCTACTGAAATAAAGGAAAACTAATTAATTGAGAAAAGACATGGCGGTGTGTTTGCATTTGCCTTAAAACCAAGAGCTCGGGGGCAGCTGTGACTCTCAAGGGAGACGTTTTTTGGCAGTTAGCAAGTGACCGGCAGAGTTTAGAAACCAGGGGTGAAATAAAAGGCCCTTAAGAGGAAAAGTCAATGAAAATGGCCAGTTAGTGGGGCCATTAGCCACCAGGTGTTATCTGACGGGGGTGGGGCAGCGTTACTGCTGTTCTCGACTGTACAAAAGTGACTACGGCCTGGGAGGTAGTTGCCATGGACACCCGGACTGTCTCCAGTGCTGGCCTTTGCTGGACGCTGGAGGCCGAGCCAGCCGCCAGGGAGGAGGCAGTCCTTCCTTCTCGATGACATTCGCCAGGGCCTCCATCTAAAGCAGGCCTTTCTTTGAAAATCACACCTATTGATTATGCACATGCCTTCACGAACGGGAACACACGGGAAGGGGGGTAAGGCCGTGTGCCTGCCGGCTGGTTATCCACACAATCCTGCAGCTGAACCTTCTCAGTCACCAAGGGCACCGAACGAACACACCCTTGTCCCTTGTGTGCCAAGAGGGACAAGGATGCAGAGAGCTGAGTGACCGGGGCATTGCCCCACAAGGAACCCCAGGTGACCTCTTCACTCTAGAAGCTTCTTTTTTTTGAGTCGGGGTCTCACTCTGTCACCCAGGCTGGAGTGCAGTGGCACTGTCATGGCTCACCACAGCCTCGGCCTCCTGGGCTCAGGTGATCCTCCTGCCTCAGCCTCCTGAGCAGCTGTGACTATAGGCATGTGCCACCACGCACGGCTAATGTTTTGATTTTTGGCAGACAAGATCTCACTATGTTGCCCATGCTGGTCTCCAACTCCTGGGCTCTAGTGATCCTTCCGTCTCAGCCTCCCAAAATGCTGGGACTGCAGACATGTGCTGCTGTGCCCTCCCAGAAACATATTTTTAATCATTTCTTCAACTGACCTCTGATGGAGACTCCACACGAGATGCTGGAGAGGCCTGGCCGGTGTCTGCAGAAGACACAGGAGAAGTAAAACAGGACCAGAGAGGACGGCAGCGTGTCACGGGCCTCCTCTCCTCGGGCCTATACAGAAATGCAGCTCGTTTTTAAAATACACAAAACACAGAGGATGCTTGCTGGGTAACAGGGACCTGAGGATGACACTGACGACCTCAAGGGACTCACCAGCAGTCTGAGCCAAGGGGGCCTCTCATGGGAGATGACCGGCCATGGCTCGAGAGGCCTGAGCGTCGTCCGTGATCTGTTTCTTTCGCTCTTCCGTTTCAGCGTCATCTTCTCCCTCTAGCCCGAAAGCCCAGGAGCTGTTTTGCAGGAAGAGCAATGCTCCCCTAAAGTGGAAAGCACAGACAGCTGGTTTCAGGACCTCCCAAGGCCCCTGCACTTACGATTTCGAGGAATGCCTTGTCTAGAAGACAGAACGAATGCTCACGGTCCCCCGAGACCCTGAGTACATATGGAGCTGTGTGACCCACTGTGTGGAAAATCGTCCCCTGCCTTGTCACCACACCTCCGCTAGTCCATGGCCAGCCCAACCCACGGCCTGAAGATGACACATGTGAGGAGACGGCAGACGTGGAGAATCCCAACACGCTTACGCAGTTTGACTGAGCGTGCTACTGAATCTCACAATTAAAACATCGGGCTTCAGCACTTGGGGAGGCCGAGACGAGAGGATTGCCAGAGACCATGGGTTCGAGACCAGCCTGGGCAACGTGGCAAAACCTCGTCTCTACGATAAATCAAAATACGAGCTGGGAGTGGTGGCACATGCCTATAGTTCCCGCCACTTGGAAGGCTGAGGAGGAAGGAGTGTCCGAACCCAGCAGACCGAAGCTGCCGTGGCCGTGAGTAGCACGCCACTGCATTCTAGCCTGGGCAACAGAGTGAGACTTCGACCCAAAAAAATAAAATAAAATAAAACATCAAGCTTTTCTTCTCTGCTTTAAGTAGAGATGAGTTCTCACTATGTTGCCCAGGCTGGTCGTGAACTCCTGGACTCAAGCGATTCTCCTGCCTCGGCCTCAGAGTACTGGATTACAGGCTTTTCTTTGGCGGCTTCCTTTATTTCACTTTTTTGGTAATTCATCTGCGCTGTATTTCGCTGAAGCATTGTTTCATGGCAGATTGGAGACAGCACCAGTCGGTGACCGCAGGCGGGTGGCCTCGCCACAGGGACGGGGCCACAGGCCCTTTGTTAGGGTACAGCAGCAGTGACGACTCGGAAAGACCTACCTTCCCGGAGGGTGGAATCGTGTGGCTTCTTTTCCAAACTCTGTTTATTGGAAACAGCTCTTGGCTTTAACTCTCCTGTTCCTTTTGTTTTGTAAACTCGGAGAAGCCAGGGAATCAGCTCAGGTTATTTTCCTGGTGGCCTGGTGGTCTTATTAGACTCTGTCCCATGGTCCCTGCTGGGAGCTATCCCAGAGGCTATCAGCCCCACGAGGAAACCATCCTGCCCTGAATGGGGTCCGAGGGACCCAGCTCGTCCCCAGGGCCACCAAGAGGCCGGCCGCTCCCCTCTGAGCACTGCCAAGTGAGGGTACGAGTAGTTGACACACGGGTGGTCCCCAAGTCCGATCATAGGATGCCAGGGTCTGGCTTCCCAGACACAGTGAAAGTGGTTTCCCAAGCCCGTCAGAGCCATCATGCAGCAAACGCTTTACAGAAGCACTCTAGGGATTGTATTCTTCTTAAAAAAACAGGCCTTCGGTGGCTTTGGAAGGACAGGTGGTATTTGGTTCTGTGATGCCTTGGACGGTGGGGAGGAAGTCTGGGCTTGAAGTGACCGCCACCCTGGCTATGTACATCGGCCGAAGGGATTTCACCCCTGCCCCTCCCCCTGCCCTCCCCGCTGAGTCTCGGGGTCCACCGTTCCATCCTGCGCCTTTGCAGACCCAGAGCCCAGCTCTCACCGTCAGTGAGCACAGCCCCTCCACCCAGCAGAGCCTGATTTCTGCCTCTGGGCTGCTCCGGGGACTCCCTCCCGCGACTCAGAGACTCGGTTCTTCCTGCACACAGCTTCCAGGGCCTCCCGCCCGAACTCGAGCCCCACGCCTCCCTGCCCAACCTGGTTGGCAGCTTTGCACGCACAGCCCGACGGGAGGGAGCACTCCAGAAGGACAGCCTCCACCTCTCGCACCTCAGGACTGCTCAGACTCCTCTTCCCTGGATCTGGCCCACGCCAGCTCGCCTTCGGGACATGCCTAAAGGATTTTCCTGAGGGATGCGAGTTGTCCCCTTACAGAGCCAGTCCAGGGCCCCAGGCTGCCGGGGCGGTTTCTGGCATGCTCTCACTCTCTCTTTTCTCCACCTCCCTTCCCCCCTTTCCTGCTCTTTCCTTCTTCCCTCCCACCCACACTACCAACCCACCAACCCCCCAACCCCCCACCCCGGTTCTGGGGTGCACAAACCACGGGGCACC
>CAUYQG010161003.1:0-17502 GCA_963574415.1 Tarsius wallacei | reverse complement strand
AGGGTGCCCGGGCGGCGGCGGCAGCAGCGCGCCTCGCGCTGGCAGCGTCCGCGGCGGGGGCAGGGCCCCGGGTCGCCTCGGCGGCGGCACCCGCAGCAGCACGCCCCGGGTCCCCGGGGCGGCGGCAGCGGCGTGCCTCGGGCCGGCTGCGCCGCGTCCGTGGCGTGGGCGGGCCCCGGGTCCCCTCAGTGGCGGCGCCCGCGGCAGCGCACCCCGGGTCCCCGGGGCGGCAGCGGCGCTCCTTGGGTGGGCTGCGTCCGCGGCGCTGGCGGGCCCTGGGTCGCCTCGGAGGCGGCGCCCCGGGTCGCCGGCGGCAGCCCCGGGCTGCCGGCGGAGGTGGCGGCCGCTTTTACCTCAGGCCCGCTGTAATGCCTCTGCGGTGTCCGTGGACAAGTTCCGTGTGAGGAGCAGGCCCCCTGGGAGAGATCCGGAGTCTTTCTGTGTCCTCTTCTGCGGAGGTCTCACAGACCACGCTGCCCGGTCGCCATCTTGGCCCCAGCTCATATTTATTTGTTTTAAATGAAACTCTTCTGTGGAGTTTCTCCATTAACTTAGCTGGCAGCTACTGTTCTCACAGCCTTCAAAGGCCCTGACAACAAAAACAGTAGCAGAGTCTCCACATGCATGAGACCTTTCAGGCAGCCTAGCCATTAGGGGTAGGATTGCTGGCATGCTTTCAATGACACAAGCACAAAAGTGAAAGTTTAAGAGTTTTTGGTACTAACAGATCCTTGGCGGGGTTACTGCAAGCCTGGAGGCCACACACAGGAGATCAGGGGAATGCAAGCAGGGAGAGCGGGAGGAAAAAAAAGTGCTGCCATTTAGCAGTATATATAAGAGAGTATGGTTTGCTTTAAGTTCATGGGCAAATGTCGAAATGGTCCCTAAAAAGGAAGCAGTTGGAAAGCAGGCAAATTAGTTGGCTAGGTGGGAGGGAAGCCTTTAAGTTACCTCTGGTCACAGGTTTGGGCCATTTTGGTGTAATGTAGAACTAGAAATTGTGTCAAGGGAGACTGCGCCCTGCTTCTGGTCTGAGAAAGTCCAATCTGTATTCAAAATGGATTTAGAAAAGAAATAAAGGTATAGGTACCTACTACACTATTCTGATTTAGATCTCTGTTGCTAAGTATACAACTTCATCACATCCATCTGTAAGGTTCTCAAAAACAGGAATTTGTCACAGTCATCTCTGCTTGGCTGACACTTATAACTGTGCTTGTCACATGGTAGGTACTGAATAGATATTTCTTGAATTAATGCTGAATGAGAAAATGACAAGAAAATACTAAAAGGCAGACTTTGATTCAGAGTAAAGGTGCCAAGCAGTTGAGAATTGTACAAAAACTATTAACTCCTAGAAAAAAGGAAAATTTGAACATCTCATAAATAAGACCAGTTGAAAATATTTTGATAGAAGTAAGTTTGAATAGAAATTCATATAACAATTAAAATGTAAGCATTCAGAATTTGTTTATGGATTATGAAAGTATGATATAGATAGGCACAGACCCGGGAGTTAAAAAAGTACTTGTTGATTTGAGTGGGAAAAAGAAATAGATTGAATGTGACTCTTATTTATATGGTTTGTGTGGCGGAATATATTATACAATAAATGAAAAATGCTCCAGGTTTTTTCTAGTGAGTTTTTATAAGTTTACAATAACATTGGTTAATAAGAAGTGAAAGTTTTAGATTTCCCTATCCTGCCTTAATTTTCAATGCTTTAGAGAAGTCTAAACCTAGTTAGCAAAAATGTCTGTTACAGTACCCATAAAATTAATGTGTTTACAGCTAACTTTCAAAATAAAGGAGAGGTAAGTCAAATTAGACTAACTTTATCTAGTCCTGTAAATATAATGGGAATGTAATAGTATGTGGGAATGAGTATTAATTGCATGTATTTTTCTTAAATGTGTATTTAATCTTGTCACCTTGAGTTTTATATGATCTGAAAAATAGGAGAGTGAGAGAGAGAGGGAGAGAAAGGATATGCTTTCAATGGCTACAAGTTACAAACTTGTAAACAAGTAAAATAATTGAAATCTCATGACTGTTAGCACTTCATTATGCTTAGGATGTAGACATCACAAATTTGACGCATTTGTGACATTTGATAGATGCATTTCAAGAGCCCCAGTGGATCCCTGAAGCCACAGATAGGACCAAACTCTACATATACTGTCTGATGTTTTATATTTTTTTTACTCTGATAACCAAGTCAGTTACTAAGTCCCTCATGGGTAGACAGCTTACACAGTGTGTATACACTGGACAAAGGAATGATTCCCATCTTAGACAAGATAAAGCAGACGGCACATGATATCATCATACTATTCAGAACAATGCAGCAATTTAAAGTTCTGGAAATTTCCATTTAATGTTTTCAGTTCACTGTTGAAGTCTAGGTAACTGAAACCATGCCAAGTGAAACCATGGATAAGGGACTACTGCTGTACACCAAGATATAATTTTTAAGTGACATGGCACATGATGTATTATACTTAGAGATTTGTGGTCATGACCTAGGCATGTAGTCTATAGAGGTCCACCCTGCCCCCTCACCCCCACTGAATGAAGGGGATGAGACATCACAATGGCAAACCAACACTACAGAAATAAGTTTGATATTGTTCTAGGATTGCAGTAGAATCATTAAAATTGGGTACAACTTGTGACCTTTACTGTGGATTCTAATTTAAATGTAATCAGAGGTGTGTAAAGCTTTGATTTCCAAGGCTGCCAACATTAAAACCTGCCTGATTTCCAGTCATTGAATTTTCAAACCAGCTGGGCTTCAGTGAAATTATTTTGTGTCCCTGCTGGGCCATAATGATATGATTTTTCACCTAGTTTGAAGCTCATACAGATCAGCATGAAATTGAAACTGCAGTGAAATGTACAAGGTGTCAACCACAGGAACCAGCGTGTGTGTGTGTGTGTGTGTGTGTATGTGTGTATGTGTGTTTCTTACAAGTCTTTGCTAACTGAAACAGCGGGCTTCACACTTATATAATCTCATCAGGCTGGTCACAGACTGAGGAAAATTGGGCATCATGATAAAAGAGAAGTGCTGTTACTAGTTGTGCTCAATGAGGTAATACTCACTATTGATTTATTAGGTTACAGTTAGTGCTGATGAAGGATATAGCTGAAATTGTCATGAGTGGCACTATCTGAATCAATTTTATTTGGTTTTATTTCTTGTTATAAGCACTAGATAATTCTTAAACCAACAAATTAACATATTTGATTTAACAAATTAAAGTTATCAGCAATTTTATGTTTTCCTTTGAGTCTAGAACAGACATGGCCTTAGAGAATATTTTCTTTTACAATTTAAAAAAATATGAGCAGCGCAAATTAGAATATTTCCTCTGGAAATGTTACCCACTGGAACACTTATTTAACATTGGTGAAATAAATATTTATTTCAGTAAAAAATAAATAAGACAGGTCCAAACTAAGATAAAACTTTAATTTTTTGAAATACTGAGGAGTTTTTTTTGGAGATAATTATCTTCCAAATTAATAAAAGAACAGAATTTATTTATTTAAACGTTCACCATGATAGAGGAACACAAAGTATGAAGTTAGTGTTTTCTAATAGTTCATGTGTAGCAAATGTCTTCATTCCAGCCTTCCATGGACGTGTTGTTTTGGAATGTGCTTTTGGTTTCTGTAGCTGAGTTCTTCTTGGCTTTACCCTAGTGGGAGAAGAAACCTAGAATTAGTATACATTTGTAAACATACCTACGCACGACAATGGTGTTGTTTTGTATAAGTATGTCAACATTTTCTCCCCATCCTTTATTATAACTGATGCAATCACTTCTAATATAGCATTTATTTTAAAAACAGCCCCAGGGTGCTGTGCAATGTGCTCTGCCACTCAGGCCACATGATCCACAAGTTCCAGTGACACTTGAAGTGTGTCTGGCAAATAGGAACACTGTTTGAAGCCTTTATTGGTGAATCACAGCTCGATTCTTTGGGTTTTCGGATCAAAGTTATGCTATCCCTTGCAAATAACTGCTCTCTTTTTGAGTGACAGCTCTTGATCTGCCTTCCATGCATACCATGCTTCTGTCAGAACCATCATCCATGGACTTACAGAATGCCTTACAGCACAGAATACCCTGTGATGTTCCATGCAACATTTTTTTTAAGATGTGGGGTGCAATTCAGGATTAGGTATATAAGTGGATATTGTACAGGTAAAGTTTGGCCCTCCCTCCGGTCCCCACTTTGCCTGGTTTGAGATCAGGTATCCATATTGATGTTGTGTCCCCTCCCCCAACCCTGGAAGTATCACACTAATCCCTTTCATATAGTATTATGGTAAATGCTTAGGATCCACTTATGAGTAAGAACACTTGGTACTCCATTGTTTCTGTGATAGATCTTAGATACGATAGACTCTAAGTTCATCCAAGTTGCTGCAAAGTCCATATGTTTGTCCTTCTTTATGGCTATGTAATTTTCCATCATATATATGTACCACATTTTTTTATCCAGTACAGTTTCGATGGCAGCACAGTTGGTTCCATGTTTTTGAACAAATAACACACTCCCTTCATAGCCAAAGAAGTGTGACAATGGGCTCATACTCATAGTTTCACTGGTCACAGTCACCTTTAAAGTACTTTCCATTTGATGCAATATGCCTATTGAGATGCTTTTTCCAATGCTCAAAACAGTTTTTAACTCATCAATTTTGAGGTCTTTTACTGCTTCTGTCAATTTTTGTTTCACCTCTTCCACATGGGCAAAATGTTTCCCTTTGAGAACTTATTTTATTTTTGGGAAACAAAAAAAGTCACAGGAGGAGAAATTGGGTAAATCAGAAGGGTGGGGCATGGGAGTCATGCCATTTTTGGTCAAAAACTGCTATACACTCAGTGTAGTGTGCGCATGTGCTCTCATAAATCATCCATAATGAAAGGGGCAAATGAATTGAAAGAATCTAAAAAAAAAGCCCAAAGCATAAAACAAACAAAAAGCCCCACAAACCATCACCACCACCACCATCACAACAACAAAACAGTGAAGCCCAACACAGCTTCTCACAACAACTCTGGCTGGCACACTGATGCTGATGGGCTTCTAGAACAATTACCTAGTGAAGAAGGCCTATAATACAAGGGGCCTTTCATCCAAAAAATATTTCCGTGTTTTTGGGGGGGTTCCCATTGTATATTAACTTTGTGCTATTTCCTTTCTTATTATCTTATCATGTATTGCCTCACAGAGCGTGGCATCTAGCTACTTTAAGAAGATTAAGAAAGGGTAGGTGACTGGGTGACTGTACTGACCAGTTCCTCCAAGAATACATTTGCCTTGTTAAATCAACCCTATACTGTGTCAAGCCTTCAGCTACTGACTCAGAAGATCAATCTTGGTAGTGTCACAGAGTTTATTAGACATGAGTTTCTAATATGCTAACATGCCTTACAAAGGCATCCCTCTCAGGAATATCAATTTGATCATTTGCCAGAACTATAGCTCCAAAACATACTAGGCAAGAAGGCCAGCTCAAGACATTTTTTTTCCTATGTAGACATACTATATATTTCATCTTATTAGATGCAGATTACAGGTTGAGTAGGGATTCAAATTAATAAGTCTAAGTTTGTTTCTCTTTCATTGGCAGTATTGGTGATATCTTCCTAAGTTCAGTGTAGCAAAATATACAGACACAAGAGGTACACAGAACACCATTCTATTCTTTGTAAAATTTGTATTAACACTGTCAAACTTGGCCTTTATAAATTTTCTGTTGTTGTTATAAAATAGCTAGGTAGTCACTCTTTTTTATTTAACACATTTTTTCTCTTTATGTGTGTAAATGACTTCAGTACAGATGAGGCCCAACTGTTTCTTTAAGATATAACTGCTGGGAATATTATCTCTTATTTTAACATTGCAATGTTATCTCATTTCTCATATTTTCAGTATCATGAGAGTATTTTACTCTCTCTCCCATAATACTGCCTACAATTACTGATGAAGTTTTACATATTTAATATGTTAATTTGGCATTTGTTTTAGATCTCTGGGTTCATAAAATTTGCAGATTTTTCTATTGGGAAATATAATCTTTCACTTACAGAAATATAAATATAGATATACCTTTCACATTTTTCCTTACATGTAACTTTGTTTTTATTTTGGTTATGCTTCATTTGATATGAAATATATTTTCAGCAGTAAATTTTCAAATCCATGGTTTATTTTCTTTCTTAAATTGTCTATTACTTATGCTTGGAAAACTCTTCCTATTCACAGAGTATATAAGTATCATATATATTTGCTTTAAATTTTACATTTATCGCTTAACTTCAAGAATTAATTTTGGAAGGTGAGCAAATAAGTGAAAATCTTAACTGATCTTCTCGCAAGTACTTTACCTGAGGTCCTACTATTATTATTTCACATTGCTTATTTCTTCATTTTATTAACACCCTAATAACAAATAAAATTTTAAAAACACCTATTACTTAATTTATCTTAACATATTACATTATATGAATAATATTTGATTATTTTGAAGAGAACTCATTTTTATATCATATTTTATAATGTCACTCATGACCATTTTATTTGACCAGCAATACTTTCCTATACTAGTCTTCAATATCTTAAATGAATAATCAATCTGGACATTCAGAGGTAACTAAGATTTACAATGTAAAATCTAAATCCAATAGAAAATTATAAGGAAAGTGAAAAAAAAGTGTAAAGCTGTGCAAACTGCTTTAAATTGTCCTTTTGGCATTTTACTTATTTATCTTTTCCTACCTACTAACTATTCAAAAGTATTGAGCTTGTTATTTTTGTACATTATTTAATTGTTAAAATGATTTCAAAGGATTTATCTTATTTGCAAAAGTTTGTGTCCTTGTAGCCTTCCTTTTTACTATTTTTGTCCAAGGCAAGCATATCACTAAGGAAAGAGGAGAGTATTACATAGAGGTGTTTGCCATCAGGAAGGAAGAGGAAATGTGATGTCTTTTTGGTGGAGTTCATGGAGAACACAAGGTTAGAAGGGCAAGACATGAGTTATTTTTCAAAGATTCAATATATCTACTCACCATGATAGAACCGGGTTGGTTGCTGAGAAACAGGCATGGAGGTACAAAAAAACATGTCCACGTTCATGTCCTTGAGGGGAAAGTTGAAAGAAGAGGAATCTCTGTTCTACTTTCTATTTGGAAGAGAACTTCTGATAAAGTGCCTAAAACCAGTGTGGGTTAGTTAGCTTCAGAAAGATGATATGTGAAAATGTCCCTTGTTTTCTCAAGGCCTTAAATAGCATAGATGTGATCCAGAAATCCTTATGTGATTCACTGGAGGGGAGGCAGATAGGAAACGGAAGCTATCTGAGGATGAAGAAGCTAGGTGTTTGCATCGGGAATGCTGCCGTGATTCCATATATGATGTGGCTTGATCAAAGTTGGGAACTAAATGGGAATATGCCTGAATCACAAATGGTTCACAATGCCCACAGACACCTGGGAAGCTCAACCAACACTTGGGGCTTGTACCCAAGGAAACATTTATAAGCTGCCCATAGATACAGTGAGAATATCAGTTAAAGGCCCAAACACTACCAGGATGAGCTACATTTTGACATGCCTGTAAGGTGAAGCAGAACAGGATTACAATACTCAGTATCACTGTTTCTATGATTCTCCGGAAGATCCTTCATCTATCTTCTTACTCTTTATTTTTAACTTGCATTTTATCTGATTGCCAGAAAGTCTTACATCTCAGTGTGAACAGAAACTTTAAATAAAATCCTGTAAAAACACAATGAAATAAAGAAGTCTGCTGGAAAATTTACTGGAGGTCAGAAAACACTTCCATAAGTATTATTGTGAATATCAGGTCGTGAAGGTATTCTCCATTATCCAAATACATTTCAAAACTTAGCAATCAAAAGAGTGTTAAGGATCAGAAGCCACTGTTTGCATTAATGGAAAAATAAAATAGATATCATGACTTCGTATCAATAAGAATGCAGTCAATACAAATTTTTCTGGTTAAGTTGTTTAGTACTTAAGAAAATTTGTTAGCTCTTTACTCCACATTATACACACAATCAGAACATTGTAAGTGTATTAAAACGCTAACAACAAAACTCAAATATATAAACACTTAGAATATAGTGTCACAGTGATAATATATCCACTCCTACTCAGAACATTGAACAATTTTCAATTGTTTTGTCTCCCTTCCATTTGGCTCACTGAATAAGGCTTTCTCTTTCCATTACCATCTCCTTGCAAAGGGTTAATTCCCACCACGTATTGGAGAGTGGGCAAATAGTGTATGACACTAATAGATAATGAGTTTTTTATGGGAAATTTATTGATCAGAGACTGGGGGATTAACTGTGCAGGATTTTCTGGTCACTGTGTTGTAGAGCATCATTGCAAAGGGTTAGGTAATAGCAATAAAAAAAATCTTTGTTAATGACCATTTAGTGCTCAGTGTGCTTTTATTATGCACCCAAGTGCTTGCAACAGAAGATAATCTATTCCCACTTATGGAACTGTAGTCACTCCATTCCTTTCTTTACAGTGACAGTTACCTCTTGATCTTTTTGTTTTATACAATTGCTTAGAGCGGGAAGAGTTCAACATTCTTTTACGCATTTTTTTGCATAGTATTTTGAGAATAATTCTGAACATATTACTATACTTTCCATGGAAGCCTAAGATAAATATATTTTTTCTTAGAGATTTGAAGACATCTCTCATTTACTTTTGGTATCTAGTGTCTCATAAAAACTTGAAGCAAAACTAATTATGGTATGATTCTGTTTCTTTATAACTCTATTAAAGCCTCGGTGGCTGAGCCTGTAATCCTGTGCCTTGGGAGGCTGAGGTGAGTGGATTGCCTGAGCCCGTGGATTCGAGACCCGCCTGGGCAACTTGGCAAGACCTCATCTCTACAATAAATCAAAAAATTAGCCGGGTGCGGTAGTGCACACCTGTAGTTCCAGCTACTTGGAAGGCTGAGGCGGAAGGATCGCCAGAGCCCAGCAGGTCGAGGCTGCGGTGGCTGGGAGCAGCCACTGCACTCCAGTTTGGGCGACGGAGTGAGACTCCAACTCAAAAAATAAAAAATAAAAAATAAAAAAAAATAAGGCCTTTCAGAATTTTAATTGAAATGCTAAAATAACAATAGACTTCCTTTAGAATGATTCCCTGTCATTTGTGGCAAGACCAATGATGTCCTTAATATAAATATTTGTGTTTGTCTTTAAGTTTTTACATACATTGTTTTCATTATGATTTCCATTTTGTTCTCTTATTAACCTCCTGCTGGAAGGCATTCTGAAATGTAGACCTGTCAGAGATTAGACCGACTTGTCTGCCATAAATATTACCTTTCTCATAATGCACTTTAGCTCTTTCAATTTTATGCTTTCTTTGTCAGACATCAGACGTATTATGATTCCCTACATTAGTGTTAAGCTATATTTTTGTTCTGCTGTTTTGTGTGTTTTGTACGCATAAGTAAATTTAATAAGGCACCAAAAATACAAGGCCAGAATAAGAATGTCAAGTGTATTTTTATATACTAGCAAAGATCAAGTTGAACATCAAATTAGTAAACAATGTCGCATAACATAGAATCACAAATATCAAGTACTTAGAAAAATTTTAACAAAAGATGTGCAAAACATCTAGATTGAATATTGAAAAAGTGAATGAAAATAAAGAGGGCTTAAATAGAGCAGTATACAATTTCTACACACAGAAAATATCAGTACTGGTAAGATTTTAATTCTGTCTAAATTGAATTATAGATCCAATGCAGAGTTTATCCAATCAAAGTATATGTTTAGCTTATGATCCAATGATCACACTTCTGGGCATTTACTTGAGAAAAATGACTGTGTATGTTCACCAAAATTGCAGGATTTTTTAATAGAAATTCTTTTCATAATAGCCAGAATTTGAGCCAGTCCAATGTCCATAGTGGACATTAGAATGGGCAAGTTCATTGCCACAGTGTAGATGAGATGAATCTCCCATTAATATTGTTGATAAAAAGAGTCAGTTGCAAAGGAAGGAAATGATGTGGTTCCATGTATATAGATTTCAAAATAACTGAAATTAATCTAAGATAATAAGAGACAGAATGATGGTTAACCGTATGCTAATGATGAAACAGTAACACTAACTGATAGGAGGATTAAGGAATTTTCTAGAATTGAATACTTTTTTTCTATTTTTTGTCTAGTATTGGTTGCATGAGGATATGCATATGTAAAACTTTATCAGTGTAACAATTTAAGATTTTTATAAGAGACAAAAAAATACATCTTGTCAGACCCTTATACTACTTAGGGGGTAAGTCAAGCTTATTAGGTAATGTGAACTGGTTTTTGGATAATGGGATAAGAAATAAGCATGTAATTGAGCTAGAATAAAGTGTGTAATGGGTAGTGAATTGGTTCTGATTTGTTTTCTTTTTCTTTTTTTGAATTTAAAGCTGTGGGGTATAAGTCAGGATTGGATACATAAGTGACTTAGCTACAGGTGAAGTTTTGGGCCTCCCATTGGACCTCACTTCACCTGGATTAGGATCAGGCATCCCTGTTGATATTACGTGCCTCCCTCTCCCTCCCCTGGCTCTGTCCCACCATTGCCAATCCTTTTTTTTTGCAGTATTATGATAGGTGTTCAGGGTCCACTTATTGGTAAGAACACATCATACTCAGTTCTGGTTGTTGAGATAGATCATTGAGTATGATATACTCCAAATCCATACAAGTTGCTGTGAAGTCCATAGTTTTGTTCTTTTTATGGCTGTGCAATATTCCATCATGTGATTTCTAATTTAGGAAGAGATTAGCAGAGACTAACCAGGATTAAGAGACAGTTGAAAACATCTCACTGAACTAGGACCTTTGGCAATGATACAGTGTATGCAAAATTATTCACTAGGGAAATTTCAGAAGAATGTATATAAGACGATTTTGGTAAGATCAGAAACTGAGAGTCAAGTGAATTATTTTATTATAAAAACAAAGTCTATTTTTTAGTTTTCTTCCATCAGAATTTAACCATTAATTTAATTGCATGGATAATAAAGTGCGCCTTCCATTTGTGCAGAAGAAATAATATTATCATTTAATTATTCTATTAAATACAAATATACAAATATTGAAGCTGTTGGGAAATCATTACAAATACTTTACTGCTTTATCTGGTAGATACACATTTGAACTTGTTACATCTCATGCTATTAATAAATCTCTCAGTCAATAGGATAACTTAACTCATCTTTACTCATTCTTGCAAACTCAGACATTGTTGACAACAGTTGTTAACGAGATAATTAGAGTCATAAATTCCTCTCCTCTTTCCTAAGCCAACTGTCCTTGTCTTATTTGTGTCTTACTTTTGTCTTGCTTGGAAAACTAGAACAGTTTTAGAATAGATGTCTTCTCTCCAGTTTTCCTGGGTTTCAGGCCTTTCCTCGCATTTCCACTAAGATAATGTTTGTAAAATGCAAATCTAGTCACTTCGATATTCTCTGCTGATAATTTCCACATATGTAACAATCATATAAATGTGCTTTATTTTACATAAAATACATGAATATGTCAAAAAATACATGAATATGTCAAAAATTGTTATTTTCTAGATGATGCAAAACCCTAAGTTATTATGTATATATTCTGGGATTTATGTATTTTCCTTTGCATATATTTATGCTAATATTGGTATATTACTAAATCGGATATAAATAGCTGCTACTGTTTAGCATCCATTTGTCCTTAAGCTATGTATGGTAGCTGAACAATTGAAAATGAGTTTTTTTCAGTCTTCCATTTCCATGATCTATGTATTGAACTTCAAAAAAATAACTTCATTATTACTTAGTGTAGTAATTTCTACATTACCATAGTCATCTAATATCCTTTGACAGAATTATAAAGTTGAAATAGTGTGTAATATCTGATCCAAGAATAAATATGCTGCTATGTTAGTATATTTCCTATATGTATTAGTAATACAGTTTCTAAGCAATACTGGTAGAGATAATCATTATCTTCTAAACAATATGCAATTAGACATGAAAACTAAAGAATATTGATTCAAATAGAAAGTATTAAAATAAGCATTTGATACACAACCAAACACTATATCATTGTTTACAAAATCAATTAATTCCAAGGAGTAAAATAAAATAAAAAAAATAAAAATTAACAATCTGTTAAAACAATTTAAGTTCAGACAATTAGGGTTTGCAGATAAGTCCTGAAATTCAGAAACTATCTTCAGAAAAGTATTCAATAAAAACAGAATAACTTTTCCATATATTATAGTTACCAAGTAAAAGACTGGAACTCTTGTTCCAAAATCATAGACTGCAGAGTTTTAAACTATTTTCACCTTAATTTAAAGATTTGAAAATGTTGTTAACTCTACTGTAAGGTGTTTACTTATTTTTCAATTTTTATATTTTAATAAATTAGATATAAAGTGTATGTACCAGTTACTAATTACATTATTGTCAATCGATTTTTACAAGTCAATCAAATAGATTTAAAAGGAAAAGAAACTCATTTAGCAGATTTTGTCTTGAAACAAATATTTGAATGTGGGACCCAATTAATATTATATAGAGTTCAAGTTTAAAAATGGCTTTCATTTACTTATTTATTTATAATGCAATTTTAATTATACATATTAATTTAGAAGTCATACCAGCTAAATTATATTTTCCTGACACATATATTATGTTTAAAGTTCAGTGATATTATGGAGTTTGCCTTCATAATTTAGACACAAGCTCAAAACTACTCATTTATTTTCAATCACTATGGTATGCTTTTTTCTCTTGTAAATTAAACTTAAGTAACTACATTTCTTTGCTCCATTGAGTTCATTATTTTAGCCATAAGAATATTAGTATTAATATCTTAGGCATAAATTGTTTTATATTTTACAAAGTCTTTTGAATTTCAAAATTATCTATTGAGATAAAATCGTAAGTCATCATTAATGTATATTCTTACTAATCACCAGAGAAATGAAAATTAAAATAGCATCACACCTATAAGGATGGATATTACTAAAAAGATGAAAGGTAACAAGTGGTAGTATGTGGAGAAAAAGAAACTCTTGTACATTGTTGATAGGAATGTAAACTTGTCTAGCCATTATGTAAAACAATATGCAGGTTTCTCAAAAACAAAATAGAACTTCAGTATGACCCAACAATCTCACTTCAAGGTATATATCCAAAGAATTTGAATTCAGTATGTCCAAGAGATATCTGCATTCCCATGTTCATTGAAACATTATTCACAACAGTATATATATTAAATCAACCTAAGTGTCCATAAACAAATGACTAGATAAGGAAAAATGTTGTATGCCTGCACACAATGACACACTATACTGCCTTAGAAAAAGAGTAAATTCTTACCTTTATGACAACATGGATGAAACCAGGGAACATTACACTCAGTGAAAAGCCTGGCACAGAA
Source organism: Tarsius wallacei (assembly GCA_963574415.1). Taxonomy (NCBI): domain Eukaryota; kingdom Metazoa; phylum Chordata; class Mammalia; order Primates; family Tarsiidae; genus Tarsius; species Tarsius wallacei. The sequence continues at coordinate 3,986 of CAUYQG010161003.1, read as the reverse complement.
ACACAAATATTGCATGATCTCACTCATATATGTAATCTAAAAAAAGTTAAACCTATAAAAACAGATAGGAACTAGAATGGTGATTACTAAAATCTGTGGAGTTGGGGGGATGGAGAAAAAGAAGATTTTGGCCAAAGGGTACAAAGTTTCAGTTAGAAAGGAGCATAAGTTTTAAAGATATATTGCACACCATTTAGACAGTAGCATAAGGTGTAAAGATATATTGCATACCATTTATTGACTATGATTAACATAGTGCATATTTCAAAACTGTTAAGAGAGTAGATTTCAAATATTATCGCCACCGAAAAATTATAAGTAAGTATATGAGGTGATGGATATTTTACTTCATTTGATATAATTATTCCACAATGCATACATATATCAAAACATCACTTTGTGCTTCATAAATATATACAAAATTATGTACTTAAATTTTTTAAAGTTAAAAAATAATAAAATATCATACAGATTACCCAGACAATTGCCAAGATACTTTATACCCACTAATTTACCAAATCAATTGTCCTAAACTTTAATTTAAAAAGAATCTTAGATCCATGAAATAACATTTTGAAGAAGAGACTTTGTATTTTATAGACAGTCATATAATCTATCAATAATTGGCCGTGAGAACATCAAATTGAGCCTAATTATTTACAAAATATGTTGCCATCAAATAGACTATCAACATCTTTATTTTCTGATTTTTGGGAAGTATACTTTTGAAGAAAATATCTGATTTAGTAATTTTAAAATGTTCTAAATTAACTTAAGCTATTAAGCATCGCAGTGGCAATAGATTCTGGGAAAATGGCAACATGAACATGATTCCCTATTATTTTACCACCTTCTAGCATGCATGAACTTCCAGGTCTAATGGCTGAGAAGAATGCAGAAGATTGATTAAAAATGAAGCCTGGGTCCCGTGGCTCTGGAAGGGCCACATGAGTTTCGGAGAAGAGTGTAAAAGAAACATGTGATGTGAAGACCAGGAAAGAGAAGATTATAAGTTGCTGCTCAGAAGAGATCTGTGTACTCAAGTAAATAAATATATTGGCTGTGTATTAAGATGCCTGATGGCCCACTTATGCAAACATGAAAAACAAACATCAACACAAGTACTGAAAGAATGTTCTCATTCCTCCTGGTCATTGAAGCTGAGATTGAGGAATAGGAAGGTTTTCTCCAGACTCATCAACAATGATAACCTGATTTCTTTGATGGTATTGACTCTCTGGCAGAGAGACTATTTGCCTTTCTTGCTTATAGAACTGTGATCACATAGGAAATAAGTTTCAAAACTTTGCTTTATGATGAATTCCCTAGGAGATTTTTTAACAAACAAACAAAAATCCAGCAACAGTAACATGATGTCTGTTCCTATTTGATCTCACCTCTCCATTCCAGTTATGAAGATGCTGGTTTAATGGGTATTGGCTAGAGTCTGAGATTTTGAAAAGTCCCTCAGTTGATTCCAACATGGAGCAAACCTCTAAAATAACTGGGCAGAGAGATAATATGCCAAAAGCCATACCTAAGACCAATTGAACTGATACCGTCAAAACAAATAGCTCCTACATTCAGAGGAAAATAGTTCTCAAAGAAGAAAATTACAAGTTTAATATTAAAAATAATAAATAGCATAATCAATGTTTGTATACCTAACCCTGAATCATACCCTACATCTTTATAATAAAAAATAATATTAAAACAAAAAAATAAAAAAGGAGTTTCAATTGTTCAAACATTTTCTAATGACTTACTGGTTATGTTATTCAGTAAACTCTGATGTTCATCACATTGTCAGAATGATACTCAGAAGGAAAACATTTTCCTAATTTCCTGCCATTCACAGCTTGCATAAGCTAGATCAAATAGGTTTTGGTCGCTGGAGGGTAATTATTTTTCTGACAACTTCAGTGGAATGAGAAGGTGAAGCATAAGAAATTATGTTTTCAGATTATGTGCTGCTTGGAACATTTCTGTTCACCAAGCAATGGCAGGAGTTGAGGTGTAGTGAAAAATGAGCTTAAACAAATTACTTTGGAGTGTTTGAAATAGTCAAGGTGAAGTTTTGATATATAAAATTAAAGATACGTTTTATTGAAAATTCAAAAGTGAAGGGGAAAAAATAAGAAAAATAGAGAAAATCAGGGGCTATTTTAACAATGTTGTAAGATCCATCTTAAGCCAGTTTTACAGCTATCGATTCTGTAGCCAATCTTTATTCTAAGCTGGAAACTAAAGAGATAAGGGAAGAAAAGGAACTAAGTGTCTATCTATCCTTGTGTCTTCGAACACAATTTGGATTACGAACGGTCATGACAAAGATAATTTGTAATTTGTATTCAGAACTGCTTTCAGGTGGTAAGAGCCTCACGGTTTGTGTCCATGAACTATTTAGATAAAAGTAAATTTGAAGCTTTAATGATTCTTATATTCTATCGCTCTTGCCTGATCACAGAATCAAAAAGCATTAGATATATTGAATTAATGCATAAATACACTGAGAATTTTATGTATCATAGGGTGCATCTTTTACTTAGATTGTTTATGGAAAAATGTTATTATTGGAATACACTTTTGATTTCAGCACTCAGAAATACTAACCATTATTATTGAGGGTACGCGCTAACTGTTTATTAAACAGTATTTTTAAAAAACCCAAATCACTGAACTGCAATTTGCCTTTTCCTACAGATATTAAAATCCAGCTGATTCAATTGTTTTGCTCACTGTTCACTTTTTTCAGCACAAATATAATTAGTATACGAAATACTGCAAGCTGTTCAAAAGATTCCTTATTTTACAAAAATGGTCCATATGTTCTTTTGAAAAAATTTATATAAACTTCCAGTTAGTTAATACTTTGAAGAAACATACAGTTTCTTACCTTTTTCTAAAAAAATCCCCAAATTAACTCCCTTTAAAATGATAGGATAAAGACTATTCCTGTAATTTCAAGACTTTGAAAAAACAAACATTTTAGACTTAGGCTATTATCAGCTAATTTCGTACATAAATTTTTCGGTAATTATTTTATTTTGGAGACACAAATGAAATATGTCTGCCTTATACAATGGTACAAAATAAATATTTCTAAAAGTCATGCTGTTAATTTCCCAAGGGTTCATAAGGAGAGACATTACCAATATGATTAAATGTAAGTGCCCCTGCACCTCTTAGAGTATGATCAGTGTTCTCTATACTTTTCCTTTCTGTGACCATAGTGGAAAAAGGAAAGGCTTATTCTTATCTGTAAGTAAAAAAAAAAAGTATGTGTTTTGCTTTTAAGAAAATCTCTTAAAAACTGGATAGATTTTTTTTTTTAATTTGGAGAAATGTAGTTAAAAGTGCATATAAATAATAATGGAGAATAAAACCAGGACCTGGTGATCCAACAGTGACAGAAAACCTAACATAATAGTTATAAACAGTAAAAGAAAATCTAAGATAAAGGTCAATGACTTAAATTCTTCAGGAGCTTTGCCTGGAGTTGGAATCTTTCCTGACTCTAACACTTACTAGGTTCATGATGTTGGAAAATTTAGTTAAAATTGTAATGCTCAATATTCTTATCTGTAAAATGGCTATAATAATAAAATCATTTAAAATGACTATTATGAATACTAAATGAGTTAATATTTACAAAATTCTTAGAACAATGCATGTTCCATGGTAATTTTTTATTTTTTTTTAAATTTTATTTTATTATGTTATTATGGGGTACAGTTAGGGGTCAGGCATACAAAAATATTTCGTTCAGGTACCCTTGCTGATAAGAGGTGTCTCCCCATCCCCAGATAGATACCCACCACCATTAATCCCATCCCCCTCACCCTCCTCCCCCCCCCCCCAGTTTCCCACCACAGTCAGTCATTTTCTTGTGGTAATACATTGGATGATCAAGGTCTACTATATGAGTGAGAACATGTGATACTTAGTTTTTTGTTTTTGTGAGAGGTCACTCAGTATTATGGACT
>CAUYQG010161001.1:0-15242 GCA_963574415.1 Tarsius wallacei | reverse complement strand
ATCTCAGAGCTGTGTGTCACTCATGAAGGGTCTTTGAACATGGGAAAGGGACAATATGGTACTTGAACCACAGGTCACTCTGCAGCCATCCAGCCACACGGAATGCACCAACCCTTCAGGCCTCTAGATCCTTCCACCCTTCTCTGGGACTTGTTGTTGTCTTCCTTCTGTCCGTCAGGAAGTATGTACACACATACACATATGTGCATGCACATATTCGACCCAAGTGCAACCTACCCCCTACCACAGCTGTACCCCATATTAGATGTCTTCACCCTTTCTCCTCAGAGATACAGGCTCAGACCCATCACAACCTACAGAAGTCTGAGTCTTTCAAGAACATTTACTTTTCCTATTTCCTACTTGAAACCAAAGACAAAAACATGTTTGGAAGGAACAGTACACCCACAGAAAGTGCAAATGTCTTAAGCATATGGTGTGATAGGTTTTCTCACATCAAACACACTGTGAAACCACCACCTGTGTTGAAACCCCATTGTTGCCAAGACCAAAATGTCTCTCGCATGGTCCCTCAGTCGCTAATGGTGACCACCTCTCTAGTTAGCCCCTCAGCTCTAGAGTCACCCTCTCCTGACCTCTGGCAGCACTGATTGCTTCTGCTGAGCACAATCTTATACCCTTACTGTTCTTGCCATTTAATCAGCACTGTAACCCTACGAGGTGTCCATAACTATCATTTCCATGTGACAGAGGAGAAAACTAGAGGACACAGGGGCTGTGTCCTTGTCAAGGCTTCACTGCCAGCAAAAGGCAGAGCCAGGAGCTTCAGCACAGTCCTGTTCTCCCCCTTCTCAACTGGGCTATGAAACCTATCATGGCAGTGAAAAGAACAGGCCAGCTCACTGCAGGTGGAGGTGTTGACAGATACACGCCAACACCACGCTGCGCAGGGCAGAGCTTTGCACATGCCCTGAGGCCTATGCTCTCTGTGACTCAAAGAGGGACTTTTCAAGGGCCACAGCTGCTAAGTGGCAGAATAGGGACCATTATTCTGCCTTCCATTTCATAGAGGACAAGAGGAAACTGAGGCCCGGTGGGGGACAAGGGTTGTAGCCTCCTCCCTCCAGCGGACCTAGATCAGCATTGCATGTGGTGGGTACTGACCTTGAATGAAGACCTGCATGGGCCTGTCTCTGTCTTGAGTATTGAGTGCAAACTCCTTACCCTTTGTTATGCCCCCTTTAGAACATCTGTCTCCGACTTGTTTATGATTTACTTGTATCTTTGTATGCATGTATACAACAGTTATAAAATAGCATGCATATTTTTAAATGTGCAACACTTGGAAATGAAAAATGTGTAATAAAACATTTAAAAATAATATTTGTTTCTTGTCAAATAACCACATTCCCTGTAAAATATTATGGTTAAAAAATCAGAATGAAAATAGGACTTTAATAATCTTTTGGTGACAGGAATGATTGAGAATGCTTCCATTTTCCTCTACTGAATTTTATTGAATTCAGGCCTTGGGAAAGGTATTCTTAGGATAAAATGAATGCACACAAAAAAATTTGCTTTTTTTTTTTTTTTCGAGTTGGAGTCTCACTCTGTTGCCCAGACTGGAGTGCAGTGGCATGCTCCCGGCCACCGCAGCCTCAACCTGCGACCAGCTCCGGCGATCCTCCTGCCTCAGCCTTTCAAGTAGCTGGAACTACAGGCGCGCGATACCACGCCCGGCTAATTTTTTTTTAAATTTTATTGTAGAGATGAGGTCTCGCCAAGTTGCCCAGGCAGGTCTTAAACTCGCGGGCTCAGGCAATTCACTCACCTCAGCCTCCCAAAGTGTTGGATTACAGGCTGAGCCACTGAGCCCGGCTGAAAATTTACTTTTTTTTCTAATGTCAATATTAGTTACACACAAACAAGTTATTTTATTTTGAATTTGAAAGATAAAGAACAAATATGACCCAATATGGAGACTTGTTTTAGGAAGTTGTCACTTGCTGTAAATACAGTCTCTTCCCCACTCTCATCTGAACATCCTTCCTCAGTCTCCTCAGATTTGAACCTGCTTTATCTGAACCACAGGAGAGCGCGTGTAGACACTGATATTGCGGCGCACCTGCGACCAAACATAACACGGGTAAATCTGAATGCAGTTTTTCTTTTGAGATAATAGACCTCTCCTACCCCTACCCTCCTATTCCTTCGGTTGCTGTGACCATTATTAATAACTGACGAATAATCTTAACCTGAGCATTGAACCAGATATTTAGCAACATGAAAAGGTTTCGTTACAATTGCCTTCCTTATAAAAATTAAATTGCTTCTAGTGCTTAAGGCTATTTGAATTACGGGGTGAAGTGTTGTGGGTGAGAAGTGAGAAAAATGAAGAAGAGTCCAGGGCTGTACAAATTTTTTTTACATTTGTGAAAGTGAACCTCTTGTTGAAATTAACAAGTATATGTTACATTTATGACCCTTAATTTTCTGGGATTTAATCTTTCAGCATCCTCTAGACTGGATAGGTAGAAGGATGCTAACAGAGCACAAAAATGGTCATCAAAAGGGGTCGGGATTGACACCAGCCAGCCATGAGGCAAATTACTAAATAATTTACTTGCTTAACCAATGTTGATACCTAGCCTCATAGATGCAAAGGGAATACTTGCAGTTATGTATGAAGGAAAGGGAAGACAAATGCTACAGGAAAAAAACAAACATATTCAACATATCCAATATCAGAGTCAGTGGTTGGACTTGAGTGATGGTTAAGAACTTAAACTCTGGCCGGGCTCGGTGGCTTAGCCTGTAATCCCGCACCTTGGGAGGCTGAGGTGAGTGGATTGCCTGGGCCCGGGGGTTCGAGACCCACCTGGGCAACTTAGCGAGACCTCATCTCTACAATAAATCAAAAAATTAGCCGGGCGTGGTAGCACGCGCCTGTAGTTCCAGCTACTTGGAAGGCTGAGGCGGAAGGATCGCCGGAGACCAGCAGGTTGGAGTGAGACTCCAACTCAAAAAAAAAAAAAGAACTTAAACTCTGGAGTCAAACTTGTTCCAGAATTGCCTTTTACTAGTTGTGTGACCTTTAGCGAATCACCTAACCTATATGTGTCTCAGCTTCTTCCTCTAAAATGGGAACAACGATAGTATACACATCATAACGTTGCTGTGGGAAAAAATATCTATGGGGGACTCTAAAAAATGAAATTCACTCATTAAAAAATACGTATTTACTCTTACATGTTTAAACTTCAGTACCTTCAAAATACTCTCCATTTGAGCAATACACCTATTGAGACACTTTTTCAAAACAGTTTATGAACTCATCAATTTTGATGCCTTTTAGTGCTTCTGCCATTTTTTGTTTCTTCTACATCAGCAAAACGTTTCCCTTGGAAGACTTTTTCATCCTGGAACAATAAAAACAAAAAGTCTTTCGGGGTGAGATTGGGTGAATAGGAAGGGTAGAGCACAGGTGTCATGCTGTTTTTGGTCAAAAACTGCTCAGCAGAGTGTGGGCAGATGAGCTTGTAAATCACCCGTCATGAAATGGGTGCATCGAAAGAATCTAAAAAAAAAAATTCACTGAGGTCAAATATAGCCTCTCACAACAGCGCTAGCTGATACACTGATGCCAGTGGGTTCCTAGAACACTTACCTAGCGAGAGAAGCCTGCACGACAAGGGGCCCACCCTCCAAAAAAATAATTCTTTTTTTTTTTGGCGGGGAGGTCCCCCTTGTATGTAAGCCCTTGTAATTGTGCCTGGTATCTACTAAGCGCTATTTAAATATTAGCTATGAGCCAGGCATGGTGGCTCAGGCCTATAATCCCAGCACTTTGGGAGGCAAAAGTGAGAGGATTTCCTGAGTGCAGGGGTTCAAGACCAGCCTGGGCAACTTGGCGAAACCTCATCTCTACAATAAACCAAAAATTAGCTGGGTGGCATGCGCCTGTAGTCCCAGCTACTTGGAAGGTTGAGACAGAAGGATCGCCTGAGCCCAGCAGGTCGAGGCTGTGGTGGCCATTAGCATGCCACTACACTTCAGCCTGGGTGACAGAGTGAGACTATGACTCAAAAAAAAAAGTGGTAGCTATTATTATTATTATTAATCACTATATCATTCATTCATTTAACAAACATGTATTGAAATCTGCAGGGTGCTAGACACCAGTGTTAAAGGCCCAGGGTACAAGCAATTAACAAAACAGATAAGCCCCTTATAGTGGCAAGGCTGTAGTGGGAAGAATGAGGCAAAACATAAGATAAACATGTAAGTTATATTACTGCATTAGAAATTGTAAAGCAGGCCAGTCTCAGCCTGTAATTCCAGCATTTTGGGAGGCAGAGGCAAGTGGATTGCCTGAACCTGTGGGTTCAAGACCAGCCCAGGCAACTTGGTAAGATCTTGTCTCTACAATAAATAAAAATTAGCCGGGTGTGGTAGTGCACACCTGTAGTTCTGGCTACTTGGAAGACTGAGGCAGAAGAATCAATGGAGCCCAGCACATCGACACTGGGGTGGCCGTGAGTGTGCCACTGCACTCCAGCCTTGGCAAGAGAGTGAGACTCCAACTCAGGAAAAAAAAAAAAGAAATTGTAAAGCAGATACTATATAAGTGCTGTGGAAGAAAAAGTAGACAAAGAAAATGGCAGTATGGAGGATGCATTTTTTTTGGAGTTGAGATCTCTGTCACCTAAGCTAGAGTGCTGTGGCACAATCATGGCTCACCACAGCCTCGACCTCCTGGACTCAGGTGATCCTTCTGCCTTAACCTCCTGAGTAACTAGGACTACAAACACGTGCCACCATGCCCAGCTAATTTTTTGATATTTGTTAGAGTCAGGGTCTTGCTATGTTCCTCAGGCTGGTCTCAAACTCCTATACTCAAGCAGTCCACCCACCTTGGCCTCCCAAAGTGCTAGGATTACAGGCGTGAATCATCACGCCCAGTTGAAGGTTGCAATTTTAAATTGGGTGGTCAGAAAAGCCATCTCTGGCCAGGCACAGTGGTTCATGCCTGTAATCCCAGCACTTTAGGAGGCCAAGGCAGGAGGATTGCTTGAGTCCAGAAATTTGAAACCAACATAGCAAGACCTCATTTCTACAAAAAGTAATTAGCTGGGTGTGGTGGCACACCTGTAGTCCTAGCTACTCAGGAGGTTGAGGCAGAAGGATTGCCTGATCCTGGGAGGTTGAGGCTGCGGTGAGCTGTGACCATGTCACTGCACTCCAGCCTGAGTGACAAAGTGAGATCCTGACACAAAAAAAAAAGAAAAGAAACAGCAACTCTGAGAAAGTGACATTTGAATAAAGGCTAAACGAGATAAAAGAGTGAACACAACAGATACCTGGGCCAAGAGCATGCCAGAAGCAGACCTGCCTTAAGTGCCTTAAGAAAGTGAGTGAAGGGGAGTGCAGCAGTAGTCGAGGCTGGAGAGGTAAGAGGAGGTAGTGTCGGGCCTCATTTGCCCTGTAAGGACTTTGTCCGTTCACTACAGTAAGTTTGGGAGCCCATGGGGCACTTCAAAAAGAGGACCGGCATGACCTGACTTACATTTTGAAAGAATTACTGTAGGAGTTGAGTTGATAATAGACTAAGGGAACAGGGAATAAATGTAGAATCAAGGAGACTCATGTGGATGCCCACTCCAGGGATCCAGGTGAGAGATGATGGTAGTTTACACAGCGTGGAAGAGGTGGAGATGGTACAAAGTGTCAGATTCTGAACATATTTTGAAAGTGAAAATGACTGGACTTGCAGATTGATTGGAGATGACATGAGGGAAAAAGAGGGAGTTCAAGAATGACTCCAAATGGAATATCTGGAATAGGCAAATCTGTAGACAACACAGATTAATTATTGTCAGGGGATGGGGGCGGGGGAATTGGGAGTGACTGCAAATCAGTAAGGGGTTTCTTACTGGAATTAAACAGTGGTGATAGTTGCATAACATTGTGAATACACCAAAAACTAGGGAATTATACCCTTTTACGCTGGCTAAAATGTTATGTGAATTTTATCTTCAATTTTAACAATCTATCAAAAGAAAAAAAGAATGACTCCAAGTTTTTTGGTCTTAGCAACTAGAACAATGGAGTTGCCACTTCCTGAGATAGAGAATCCTTTGGATGGCAGAATTGGGTTCGAGGAGGGGTTGATTGAAATGTCTGTTAGACATCCAAGAAGAGTTAAGTGTAAGAGTTCAGAAATCCTGGGTAGACACGGAAATGTGGTACCTATAGTATACAGATGGTCTTTGATGGTATTTAAAGCCATGAATGAAGGAGTTCACCAAAGCAGTGAGTGTACATAGAAAATTGGTCCAAAGACTGGGCCCTGTGGCATGCCAACAAAAGAGATAGGGCTGATGAAGAGGAGCCAGCAAAGGATACTGAGACAGGCCTGTTTATCCTTCCATGTCACAGACCTGCCTCCTTTGGGTTGGGGAGATAGCTTCCTTTTTGTTCCTGTAACCTCAACTACAATATTTGTTTATGGCTCTGTAAAAATGAATGTCCCTTTTTTTCTCTTTTTTCTTTCTTTCTTTTTTTTTTTTTTTGAGTCTCACTCTGTTGCCCAGACTGGAATGCAGTGGCATACTCATGGCCACTGCAACCTTGACCTGCTGGGCTCAGGGTATCCTTGTGCTCAGCCTCCCAAGTAGCTGGAACTACAGGCACACTCCATCACACCTGGCTGATTTTTTCATTTATTGTAGAAATGAGGTCTCACCAAGATGCCCAGGCTGGTCTCGAAGCCCTGGGCTCAGGCAATCCTCTCATCTCCGCCTCCCAAAGTGTTGGATTACAGGTGTGAACCAGTGAACCACAGTGCCTGGCCAAAGATTCCTTTTTCTAGCCTCCTTGAATTCCCTGAGGGCAAGTACTGTGCCTGAGCATTTTAGTGTCCCAAGCACCTAGCATCTACCAATGGGCAGGTGTTTGCTGGGCTCTGGGCTCCCTGCTGCTCTTTCAACCTTAGGAGTTGTCTGCTGGCCTAATTAAATAGAAGGCCCTCAGACTGAAGTGGCCGTAATGCCTTGGGCTCCTACATAAGCAAGCCAAAACCTGTCTCAAATACATTTCTCATAAATGACTAACTTAGAGGAAATGAAATTTAAACTTAACCAATCTGAATCCTCAAACTAACCTTTACATAACTAGGGACTTCCCATTCGGATAGTCCAAATAAGGGAACTACATAGTTGTAACCAATCATTTTCCTTGATTTGCTTTCTCCTTCACCTTATAAAAGCTTTTCCTTCAAGTCCCTCAAGTGGAATCCCAATCCAAGGTCAAGTACTGCCCAATTCACTAATAGTTATTTGTTCAAATAGTTTTATTCAGGATCTTACTGAGAACTATAGCTGAGAGGAGTCTGTCAGTCTTTTTCACATTGCTCCAAAGCAGTGTTTCAGCTCACAGCTTAAGCACATGTTGTGGGGGTTTTGCATGTGTTCAGACATTACATCAAATGCTACATTAAAGCAAAATCTCATCAAAATTTGGGTGTGAAAGTGCATCTGATTCTAGATTACAGAGACATGGTTGCTAATCTCATCAGACATTATTTTATGTACAGAAAAAGGTAAAGACTAGAATTATTAAATTTATCTTTCCTAAAAATGCAGTGATCTAGGCAAAAGACAAGGGAACTGTGTGCTTCGTCCTGTTTTTCATTTTCAAGGCATTGTTCTGGAGGGCTGCAGTCAAACACTGAGTCAAGGGTTTGTGAAGTTATGCTGACAAGAGGAATGAGCAAACATGGCTTCTTCCTGGAAAGAGTTGACCATGTGGCTGGCCAGAGGCAGAGGTTTACTGGTTGTGTGTTTTGTCTCCTGGGGACAGACAGCTTGTCTGAAGCTGTTGGGAGTTGTAAACTGTCCTATCTGTTCAGGTGGGGCAGGGTTTTCCTGCCTCACTAACCATTTCTCCTTCTCCACCGGGAATTATTTGTCATCTCTTCCCTCTGTAGAGGGAGAAAGATCAATTTTCTATCCATTATCTGTGCCAGATTATCTACTAAATGATTTATTTCAATTATTTATCAGAGAGTATATGTAGGCCAGGCTCGGTGGCTCAACCTGTAATCCCAGCACTTTGGGAGGCCGAGGCGAGAGGATTGCCTGAGCCCGCGGGTTCGAGACTCACCCCGGAAATTTGGCAAGACCTCGTCTCTACAATAAATCAAAAATTAGCCGGGCATGGTAGTGCGTGCCTGTAGTTCCACTACTTGGAAGGCTGAGGCGGACGCATCGCAGGAGCCCAGGAGATCTAGGAGGTGGTGGCTAGGAACGTGCCACTGCCCTCCAGCTTGGGTGACAGAGTGAGACTCCAACTCAAAAAAAAAAAGAGTATATGTAAAAGATAGTATTTTCCCCATTTTTTGAGATGATGTGAAAGACTCACACACCTGAAGAAACTTTTCTGGGATTGTGGAGATAATAATTAATGGAACCAAGATGAGCTCAGATCTTGTTGATCTTGCTACCGTACCATGCTGTCTCCCGGATCTGTGCCCAAAGCAGCACCATGCAGAGACCTATTGTCTTTGTTTTATGTTGCTATAACAAAATACCTGAGGCTGGGTAAATTATAAAGAGAAGAGGTTTGGTTAGCCCATGTTTCTGCAGAATGGAAGGACAAGAAGCGTGGAGCTGGCATTTGCTCAGCTTCCAGTAAGGACTTTCGTGCTGTGTCAGAACATGGTGGAAGGTCAAAGGGGCAGCAGACCTGTGCAAAGAGGCAAAACCTGGCTTTTGAGGGACATCCTGGCTTTATAATAACGCACTCTCTTGGGAACATTTTCATGAGAACTCACTACCCAGAGAATAGTACCAACTCATTCGTGAGAGATCTGCCCCCATGACCCAAATACCTCCCACTAGGCCCCACCTCCCAACATACTGCCACATTAAGGATCAAATTTTAACATGAGTTTTGGTGGGGGCAAACTCAAACCTTAACACCTATGTTGTCCACTTCCCAGGTCCTGGCCCTTCCTACAAAAGTGGAAGAGAATGCCCTCTTCTTGCCTGGCACCCTCCTAAAAGTGTTCATTTGCTGTGCTAAGTACTGAGAATAGAACAATAGGATCATGAAATGTGATCCTTAGGTTCAAAAAGCTTATAGACTCCGGGCAAGATGATGTAGCCACTCATGAAAAAATAGCACTGACAGTGCCCATTACTACATAAGAAATTGTTAAATACCCACAATAATTAAGGATATCTGTGTTGTAACAGCTCAGCTGGAAGATCACTTTGGGCCTTAATGATCAGAGAAGACCTCAAAAATAAATTTTTTTTTCAAAAATAAGACTGGGTTTCTCCTAAAAGATTTATGTGAATGGTCTGGGGCTGGAGTAGGGCCAGCATTTTGGCAAAGAAAGTGTGATCTTTTTAAACAAATATGGGTTTTGGGGGTCAGAGACATGAAGGTTTGAACTTTGACTTTGTTACTTACTGGGAGATTATGTAAACTCTCTGAGACTTAGTTTCTTAGCTGAAAAATGAGGTCAAGAGAAACTGCGATGCAGTGTTGTTGAAAGAATTAAATAAGATGGCACAGTACCTGACACAATGTTCAGGACTTAGTCAAGTACAGTTGTCCCTCAGAATCCCTGGGGGACTGGATTCAAGATCCCCATGGATAACAAAATCCACAGATGCTCAAGTCCTTTATGTAAAATAGTATTTGCTTATGACCTCCACACATCTTTCCATATACCTTAAGTAATCTGTAGATTACTTATAATACTTAATACAATGTAAATGCCATAAAAGCAGTTGTTATACTATATTTTTAAATTTTATTATTTTTATTGTGTTTTTATTATTTTCTTTGAATATTTTTGATCTGTGGTTGGTTGAACCCAAGGATGTGCAACTCATGGATATGGAATACCAGGTGTACATAAGAGCCTAGAACTTCTATTGTTATTAATTACTACTGCTAATAACATCCATCCTTTTTGGAATATTTAGGGATTTTCCCCTTAACATTACCGTATTACAAATAACGCTTTGTTAAACATTTTTCTACATCAAGATCCTCTGTATTTTGAATTATTTTCTCAAGACTGATTCCCAGAATTAATTCATGAACATTTTCACGTCTCTTGGTATATTTTTGTCAAAATGCTTCCCCAAAATAATTCCCCCGATTTATTATCCTATCATCACGGATTTCTCTCATCTATGTTGGCAATAAGCCTTTTAAAAAAAATTCCTGACATAGGAGGCAGAACATAAAGCCTCTTGTTTTATTTTTATTTATATATTTTTTTGAGTTGGCATCTCACTCTGTCGCCCATGTTGGATTGCAGTGGCACACTCACAGCCACCCCAGCTTTGACCTGCTAGGCTCAGGCAATCCTTCTGCTTCAGCCTTCCAAGTAGCCGGAACTACAGGCATGCGCTACCATGCCCAGCTAATTTTTGATTTACTGTAGAGACGAGGTCTTACCAAGTTGCCCAGGCTGGTCTGGAACCCGCAGGCTCAGGCAATCCATTCACCTCGGCCTCCCAAAGTGCAGGAATTACAGGCTGAGCCACCGAGCCAGGCCAAGCCTCTTGTTTTAAGTGACACCATTTTAAATTACATGAAATAATTTTTTTATCCACATGTGCTAATTAGCATTTCCTGTTTTTGCAAGCTATATTGCCCATTTACTTGAAATCTTAGTATTTATTTTAATCACCTACATAAATTGTTCTCTTTTGATGTCTTGTAAAAATGTTTAAATCCACAACAGCTGTATATACCCTTTGGACAATGATTGTAACTATTCAGAAGAGTGTAATTGCAAGTTCATTACCCCTAATTCCACTTTCTAGAGATAACTATGAATAATTATTTATTATAACCTCGACTTTTTCCATGACTATAAAGCATACCTGTGATATGTATATAAATTTATAAATACAAAAAAGAATCATACTATATATATTATTCTTTCATTTAAAAATATGAAATATGTTGAATTGTGATACACATACATATATTTGCTCACACATATATATAATGATCTAACTACAATTGAAAGAAAATATTAGTGTTAATTATGGTGTACTTGGAGCAACTGTAGAATTATGAAAGGATGACAATTTCAGAATCTATTTCATACTGGAATGTTATTAAAATTATAAAAGAAGATGTGGATTAGTCCATCTTCTCAGGTGTGTGGCTTTGCTATACCCACTACTTCTGAGACTGGTATGTGCAAGAAGTCTTCAGAGAAAAGAAGGATGCTTCTTGGGCATTACAAGTATTACCTGAGCTTGAGCAATTTGCCTCTTCTGTGTTTATGTTGCATTTATACTTACAAATAGGAGCAGGCAGCTAGAAGATCACATCTGGTTTGAAGGGATGACTCCCTGATCATTGAGGAAAAAACTTGAAAAATGTTTAACCTCAGCAATAAAGAATTACAAATTAAGGTCCTCTGTCACCTATCAGATTGGCAAAATAAGTAATGATGTATCTATGTAATATGTAAATATACAAAATAGCGCTTAAAAAAAATAATAATGTAGACCGGGCTCGGTGGCTCTGCCTGTAATCCCAGCACTTTGGAAGGCCGAGGCAACTGGATTGCCTGAGCCCGCAGGTTCGCTACCCACCCGGGCAACTTGGCCAGAGCTCGTCTCTACAATAAATCAAAAATTAGCTGGGTATGGTGGCATGTGCCTGTAGTCCCAACTACTTGGAAGGCTGAGGCGGAAGAATATCCGGAGCACAGCAGATCGAGGCTCCAGTGGCTGGGAGCGTGCCACTGCACTCCAGTCTGGGCGACAGAGTGAGACGCCAACTCAAAAAAAAAAATGTAATCACTATTTACAGACTTGGAAAGGTGACCACAATGTGTTAGATGAAGAAAACAAATTGCAGCTCAAAATATATGGTGTCTTCCCATTTTCTATGAATACATTTCTGTCTCTTTATAGAAAAAGTCCTTAGCCTGGCTCAGTGGCTCAGCCTGTAATTCCAGCACTTTGGGAGGCTGAGGCAAGTGGATTGCCTGAGCCAGTGGGTTCGAGACCCACACGGGCAACTTGGCGAGACTCGTCTCTATAATAAATCAAAAAAATTTGCCAGGCGTGGTAGCGTGCACCTGTAGTTCCAGCTACTTGGAAGGCTGAGGCGGAAGGATTGTCGGAGTCTAGCAGGTTGAGACTGCGGTGGCTGGGAGCATGCCATTGCACTTCAGTGTGGGTGACAGAGTGAGACTCCAACTCAAAAAAAAAAAAGTTATGGCCTAGGTCCAGGGGTTCGAGACCAGCCTAGGCAATTTGGTGAGACCTTGTCTCTACAATAAATTACAAAAGAAATTAACCAGGCATGGTGGCGTGCGCCTGCAGTTCCGGTTACTTGGAAGGCTGAGGCGGAAGGATCATCGGAGCCCAGCAAGTCGAGGCTGTGGTGGCCGGGAGCGTGCCACTGCACTCCAGTCTGGGTGACGGAGTGAGACTCCAACTCAAAAAAAAAAGAAAAAAGAAAAAAGAAAAAGTCCTTGAAGACCATGTACCAAACTGTCAGCAGTCATTATTTCCTCTAGGCAACGGGATGTGGGGGTTATAGTCTAAACTTTCTACTTTTTTCTTGAATTACTTGCTTTTTTTTTTTCCAGAAACTATTATTATTATTTTTGAATTAAAAACAAAAAATTTAAATCTTATTTCTGATCAAGTTAATTTTCAGTCTCTGCCTGGAATACTTTCTCTTCTTAAATGCTTTTTGCACTTCACCATTACACTTTCCTTGTTTATCTTCCCAGCTTGACTGTAATCATCCTGAAGGTGAGACACTGTCTGTCCTTGGTCTCTGCTGAATGCCTAATACCTGACACTGAGCCTGACACCTAATGGGTGCTAATTGATATTTGTTGAATGAACACATTCTCTCTCAACATTTCTGGACTCCCCCCTGTTCTGTCTATACCCACTGTTGTAGGGTGTAGAGAGGAGTCAGTCAGGAGCATGCTCTTCTCAACTCCAGTTATTAGCAAATTGAGAAGCAAAGACAGGTGGCATCTGCCTCCCCCTCAAAAAGTAAGTTAAGTTGGAGGATATAGCATAAAATGAGAACCAAACAAGCCAACTATCTGAAGCCTGGAATTAGACAGACTTTCCGCCATCAGAGCCAGTAGCGGACAAAGGTAAGACTCCCATGTAGAAGACCTGCACAGATGGACAGCACAGAGGAGCAGAAGAGGACCCCAGGGAGCCAGGGCAGCTGGGGGGTAGCTTGATTTCAGGAGGGGAAAGGGAGGAGCTAAGTCAAGAATGTTATTCCCCCAAATCACTAATCAATAAGGTTAAATGGGGCAGAGAAAGGCCAGACAAATCATTAAACTGGATGGAAAACACCAGGAATAGGGAAGAGCTGTCCCTCTTCCAACTGCTGTGAAAGGGAGCTGAAAAATAAAAAGGCAATAGTTAGGCCCAAGTGTGTAAGCTTTCATCCAGTTAAAAGCTTCTTTGCACCTGCTGGCTATGCTTAATTGCTTAACTGGCTTCCTCTGCTTCTGTGAACCCCGCTGGCTGTGCTTGATTGGCTAGTATCTGGGCCAGCAGGATGCTACAGTTTGGCCCGCCTGAGAAACGCTTGGCCCGCTTGGTGGGTTGTGGTTTTGGCCTACTTAAGACAACCCCTTGCTGCAAGAGGGGGCCCTTGCTCTGGGACTTGCATGTCCAGCAAGAGGCCGCCGATTGGCTAATAAACCTCTCAGTTGTTTTATGCAACTCTCTGTCCATTACTGTTGATTGAGCACTCGGACCCTACTTCACTGCCACTTGCTCATAGTTTGTTCCTTCTTCATTGCTTACCCATGACTCGTTTTCTGACCGATCTCTGCTCAGTCTCCAGTCCATTTATCCATTCAGCTTTCTATATGTCCATATAGTCCCAGAACTTCACAGAGTTTTTCATTCTGTATGTGCTGGATAAATGTGAATTTAGTTAACACAAAGTAAATCAAAGATGGAAATTGAATTGCAGAAAGAAATAGACAAAGTTTGAGAGCCATAAGTCATTTTTTATATTTTAGAGTTATTTTATTAAAAGGGGAAAATGGGCCGGGCTCGGTGGCTCAGCCTGTAATCCCAGCACTTTGGGAGGCCGAGGTGAGTGGATTGCCTGAGCCTGAGGGTTCAAGACCTGCCTGGGCAACTTGGCAAGACCTCATCTCTACAATAAATCAAAAATTAGCTGGACATGGTAGCGTGCGCCTGTAGTTCTGGCTACTTGGAAGGCTGAGGCAGAGGGATTGCCAGAACCCAGCAGGTCGAGCCTGCAGTGGCCGGGAGCATGCCATTGCACTCCAGTCCGCGTGGTGGAGCAAGACGCCAACTCAAAAAAAAAAAAAAGGTGGGGGGGGAGTACTATTTAGTGACTCTTCCTTTCTTCCTTTAGGCAGGGGGATTCAGTTCTGTTAAACTTTCTCTGTATATTTCTTAGTGACTTGAACATTCGGATTTCTTAATTTGTGGCTTCTAATGGTTTTAGTGGAGTCATATTAATATTCATTTCCCATTGCTTCTAAGAACCAGTGTCTATACCTTTCCTTCTTAAAATCTAGAAGCAAATGTGAGTGTTTCTCTACTTTAGAAATACTTCATACCTCAACATTCTCTGATCAAAAAATTAGTCAGTGGGTAATATGACATCTGAGCAAAGCATTCAGTATTTCTCCTTACTAAATCTGCATGTTCTTACAGAATACTGAAATGAAAATAACAAGAGAAATCTCCAAGGAGAAGGATTAGTAGGCCATTTTTGTGGAACCCTTTTCTCCTTGAAAATAGGGGAAGAGTGCCTAATCCAGTAACTGAGGAAAATGAGAATGGTGTGACTCTCTTCATGGCAGTAATTCCATGGATTTAGGAAAGCAAAAGTTTGTATCTTTGCAACCTCTTGCAGATTAGTATCTTGCACAGATACTCACCTGCAACTCTGCAAAGGACAGTGAGGCAATAAAATTCAGGGATGTGAAAATCACCTTGTAACCAGGAAAATATTTGAGGGAAGCCCTCCCATGGAAAGTGACTTGGAGAAATGCCATAATCAGCATCTATCTGACTTAGTTGAGCAAGCCTCTTTGTTTTTCTTTTTCTTTTTTTTTTGAATTGGAGTCTCACTCTGTCGCCCAGACTGGAGTGCAGTGGCCGCTCCCGGCCACCGCAGCCTCGACCTGCTGGGCTCTGGCGATCCTTCCGCCTCAGCCTTCCAAGTAGCTGGAACTACAGGCACGCGCTACCACGCCCGGC